>RJWJ010001381.1:0-134863 GCA_004363605.1 Indri indri | reverse complement strand
TACAGGCATGCGCCACCATGCCCGGCTAATTTTTTCTATATATATTTTTAGCTGTCCGATTAATTTCTTTCTATTTTTGGTAGAGACGGGGTCTCGCTCTTGCTCAGGCTGGTCTCGAACTCCTGAGCTCAGGGCGATCCGCCCACCTCGGCCTCCCAGAGTGCTAGGATTACAGGCGTGAGCCACCGCGCCCGGCCTCCTGCTTCTCCTTTTTTAAAAAAAATGTATTAAGATAAAATTCATATGTCATAAAAGACCCATTTAGTTGTTTTTAGTATACTCAAGAGTTGTGTAACTATCACGACTATATAATCGCAGAACATTTTTATCATCCTAAGAGGAGGGGCCGTACCCACTAGCAGTCACTCCATATTGTCCCCTCTCTTGAGCCCCTGGCAGCCACTGATCTGCTTTCTTTCTCTATGGATTTGCCTAATTATACAGTAAGGCCACATGTTGTATAATTCCATTTAAATTCCATGAAATTACACACAGTGTGGCCCGCGTGACTGGTGCCTTTCACTCAGCAGGGTGTTTGCAGAATCGTCTGTGTCACAGTGCGTATCGCCACTTCATTGCTTTCCGTGGCTGCAGCGTGTTCCACTGCACGGACACACCACACGCTGTCTGTCCACTCGTTAGTTGAGGGGCATGTGGGTTGCTTCCACTTTTTAGCTGCTATGAAAAATGCTGCTGCTATAGTTTGAAGGTTGGCGTCCCCCAAAATTCATGTGTTGGAACTTACTACTCAATGTGATAGCATTGAGAGGTGGGGCTTTGGGGAGGTAATTAAGTCACAAGGACTCCACGCTCGTGGATGGGGTTCGTGCCCTCATAAAAGAGGCTTGCCTGCGCTCCCTCGCCTCTTCTGCCACGTGAGGACACAGCAACGAGGTGCCAACTATGAAGCAGACAGCGCCCTCACAGACACCGAGTCCCCTGGTGCCTTGATCTTGGACGCCTCAGCCTCTAACACTAAAAACAAATGCCTGTTGTTTATAAATGACCTCATCCAAGGTATTTTGTTATAGCAGCCTGAATGGGCTAAGACAGCTGCTATGAATATTTGTGTACAGGTTTTTGTGTTAGCATACGTCTTCATTTCTCATGGGTATAAACTCAGAAGTGGAATTGCTGGGTTACATGCCAACTCTGTTAAACATTTTGAGGAACTGCTACATATTTTCCAAAGAGGTTATTCCGTTTCACAATCCCACTAACATTGTACAATCATTCTAATTTCTCTATATCCTGGTCAACACTCGTTATTCTCTGTCTTTTTTGTTTTAGCCATCCCAGTGAGCGTGAAGTGGCATCTAATTGTGACCGTGTTTGTATTTCTGTAATGACTATTGGTGTTGAGCATCTTTTCGTACACTTATTGGGCATTTAAATGTCTTCCTTGGAGAAATGTTTATGCAAACCCTTTGTCCATTTTTTAAGTAGGTTGTCTTTTTATTGTTGGGTTATAAGAGTTCTTTATAGATTCTGGATACATGTCCCTTATCTCATATATGATGTGCAAACATTTTATCCCATTCCATGGGTTGTCATGTCATTTTCTCAATGGAGTCCTATGCTGAAATCCAATTTATTTATGTTTTCTTTGTCACTTGTTCTTTTGATATCGTATCACCTAAGAAACCATTGGCAAATCCAAGATCACAAAGATTTACACCTATGTTTTGTTCTAAGAATTTTGTAGTTTTAGTTCTTACATTCAGGCTGATGATCCATTTTGAGTTATCTTTTATATATGATATGAGATATGGGTCCAACTTTATGTTTTTGCATGTAGATATGCAAAGTTGTCCCACTACCATTTGTTGCAGACACTGTTTTTTCCCTATTGAATTGTCCTAGCACCCATGTCAAAAATCAATTGACCATAAATGTGAGGGTTTATTTCTGGACTCTCTGTTCTAGTCTGTTGACCTATATGTCTAATCTTATGATAATACCACACTTACTGTAGCTTTTTAGTAAGTTTTAAATTCAGGAAGTATTAACATGAATCCTCCAACTTTGTTTTTCTTTTCTCAAGGTCGTTTTGGATGTTCTTGGTCCTTTGAATTTCTATGTGAATTTTAGGATCAGATTATCAGTTTCTAGGGGGTAAAAAAGCCTAGCTGGTAGTTTGATTGAGATTGTGTGGATCTGTAGATCAATATGGAGGAGTATTGCCATCTTAACAATATTAAAGCTTTAGATCCACAAAAATGAAATATCCATCCATTTGTTTAGATCTTCCTTAATTTCTTTTAACAGTATTTCATGGTTTTCAATGTACAAATCATATGCTTTTTAAATTAAATTGTATTCCTAAGTATTTCATTCTTTTTGGTGCTGTGGTAAGTTGAATTGTTTTCTTAATTCATTTTCAGATTGTTCATTGATGATGTATAGAAATACAATTAATTTTTGCAAATTGATCTTATATCCTGCAATGATGAACTTGTTTATTCATTCAAATAGTTTTTTTGGTATGGTTTTTAAAATATTTTATATACAAGATCATGTCATCTGTAAATACAGATATTAATAGTTTTTCTTCCCTTTTTAATATGTATACCTTTTCTTTTTCTTGACTAATTGCCCTGGCTAGCAGTCCTTTTTATATCTGTAATATCATTAGTAATGTCCCCTCTTCATTCCTGATTTTATTATTTTAAGCCCTCTCTCTTTTATTCTTGGTCAGTCTATCTAAGGGTTTGTCAATTTTGTTGATCTTTTCAAATAACCAACTTTTGGTTTCATTGATTTTTCTCTGTTGTCTCTCATTTTTTATTTAATTTATTTCTACTCTAGTTTCCTTCCTTTTATTGGCTTTGGGTTCTGTTTCCTCTTTTTCCAGTTCTTAGGGTAGGGGATTAGGTTATTAATTTGAGATCTTCTTTTTTGGGATAGGTATTTACAGCTATAAATTTTCCTTCTAAGCACTGTTACAGCTGCAGCCTGTAAGTTTTGTTTGTGTTTTTATTTTTATTAATCTCAAAGTATGTTCTAATTTTCCTTATTTTTTCTTCATCAGTTATTTAGGAGTATGTTACTTTCCACATATTTATATAATTCCTACATTTCTTTCTGCTATTGATTTCTAATTTCATTCTGTTATGGCCAGAGAAAACACTTGTTATTATTTCAGTACTTTTTGAGGTTTAATTTAAGGCCGAACATTTGTTCCTTCCTAGAGAATGTTTCATGTGCACTTAAGAAGCAGGTGTGTTCTGCTGTTGTTGGGTGGTGTGTTCTATGGATGTCTAAGTCTAATTAGTTCACAGTGTTGTTCAAGGATTCATTTCCTTATCGATCTATCTCATTGTTCTATGCATTATTGACAGCGGGGTATCAAAGTTTGAAACTACTATTTTTGAATTGTCTACTTCTTTCAATTCTGTCAGTTTTTATTTTATGTATTTTAGGGCTTTGTTGTTGTGTCATCTGATGGATTGACCCTTTTATCATTGTAAAATGTTCTTACCTCCAGTAACAATTTTTGTCTTCAAGTCTATTTTATCTGAAATATTAGTGTAGCCACTTGAGCTTTCTTTTGCCAGTATTTTTGTTGCTTTTATGGAGGAGTTGATTTTCAGCCATTCTGGAAAGTGGAACCTCCAACTACTTCTTATACACCCTTACAGACAATTTTTCTGATTTTAGGCCTGCTTTCTCTCCTATTTCTAGAGTTACCTTTGGAGATTCTGCAATGCTAGACAGCATCATTGCTTTTATTGCTGCTTACGATTAGGCTTCTTGGGTCTGCTAAGTCATTACCATGGGTTCTTCTGATTTCTAGTTTCCAAAATTTTGTAACTGTTAACTCCATTTCTGTTGTCTTTGTTCTTTTGAGTTTATTATTTTCTTTAAAAAAAACTCTCTTTACTATTATATCAAGGGTTTTCCAAAGGAAAGTTCAGTGAGTGATTGAAACCTTTAACTCATATTCAAAGGTAAACCCTTTAGCTATTAGTTGCTTTGTTCTAAGTAACCTGTATTCTCTAGCATTTTTTTCATGATCAGAGGTTTTTGTTTTATTTTGTTTTGTTTTGTTTTTTAAATATCAGGGCTCAAGATACCTGGTAATATCCTATGTTTAATTAAAGAGAGTACTTATATTTGGGGTTTTATTATCTTTTTAAATTTAGGCATGGGATTTGGACATCTTTGATTCAAAATAGGAATAGTCAGTTGCTTCCAAGTCTGCTCACTGCTCGATTTTCCTTAGAGCAATGGCTCCCAAACTTGACTGTGTCCTGGTCCTCATCCCTAGCGTTTCTGATCCAGGAGGTCCGAGCTGAGCCCTGAGAATTCGCATTTTCAGCAAGTTCCCAGGTGATACTGGTGCTGTTCATCCCAGGACCACACTGAGAACCACCACTTTAGTGTGTGGATGGTGAAGTGTTCCCTCTGGGGTCATGGGTGACATTTAGGAAGCAGATGAGAACAAAGGAGAGAAACAAGAGGGAGTACAATAGAGAAGTGTGTGCCTATTTGCTCTTACCTCATTGCTTGTGGGTGCCCTCATGTTTTCCCCCTGTCTCTGCACTGATAAAACCACAATAAAATCTGCTTATAAACAAGTCTCTTGGCATCAGAATTGTAATTTTATTAAAAAACAAACAAACAAGGAATGAAGTGACTATACATGCAAAACCTTAACTGAAAGCTTTCAAATGTATTTTTATGTGGAAATTTAAAGAGGTGAGGGAGTCTAGAGAAGTCCTTACATAATTTTATAAGTGCTAAGGTGAGTATTTTCTAAGGCAACAGGATTCTAGGCAATTTTGTTAAGGAGTCACTTGCCCTCAGGTTTCAGTTATCTCTTGTTGCAGATCTGAGAAGGCAGGAACCCTGTCTAAGCCACATGGGCAGAGGTAGGGTCAGACCAGTGTCTGGTTTGGGCTACTGATGGAGGAGCCCAGACTTAAGGCCATTCTTCTGGGTTATTCTCATGTAGCCATTTTCAGATTCTGCCGTTAATTGTCTCATGTTTAGTGTTCTTCTGTTTGTTTTTATTTTTGTTTTTTTCCTCAGAATGTTCTTCTGTAGTCTGGTTGCAAATACTGAAAAATAAAACTGCAGCTGCAAAAGATAGTATCCTAAAGGATTGAGGTAGTTGGGAAGACGCCAAGAGAGGTGAGAACCGAAAGCCCTTGCCCCATGTGAGGCTGCCTGTCACAGACACTCTGATGCCTTAAAATGCAAAGCACCTGGATAGTTCTACGACTTCAGAAAGTGAGGAGCCGGGGAGAGAGGGAACATGGTCTTGATGGATGAAATGAGAAAGCAAGTTGTAGCAGATGAGTTTTGCCTCTAACTTGTCACCTCCTTTCTTAGGCCTGTTGGGTTTTTAAATCTGTAAAATGATGAGTTTGGGTTAATTACCAAAGGTGCTTCCATCTTAGTATTCTTTTATTTTTCTAAGACTACCTGTTATATCTTTTGGGCAGCCAGGGTAGGAAACCTGGTCTCGTGACTTCTACGATGGAGTTCAGAGTTCATAGAAGATTCAGTCTCCCCTGAACCCTGTGGTCCCAGAGGCTCCATGCTATTTCCTGTTAGTGGTTTTCGATGGCTTTGGAATAGAAGGAACTTTATTGCTATGACAGTCAGGCAGCCACACTGGGGAAAATATGATGTACTGTGTTGTGCAGGAAAAAGTCAGTATTACCCAATCTGGTAATCTGATTTTTAGACAAGGGCATGACCCTGGAACATGCTGTCTATGGCTGAGCATAGCATTAGTCTCGTCTCCAAAAACCGTTGAAAAAAAAAATCACTGTGTACTTGGCATGTCTGTCTCTTTTGCATATGGAAAATATATCTTGCCTGAAAACTTTTCTCATTCTTATTTTGGAAGCAACTAAATTGCTCTGAAGATGTTCCTTGTAGGAGTAATTAATTTAGCATTTGTTTAGCACCTCCTGTGTGCCTGGCTCTGCGTGAAATGATAGAACTATATAGAGACTCTGAGATAGGGGATATACCTAGTAGGGGAAAGGGAGAGGAAGGCAAAAGGCCAGTACTCATTTATCCATCCTTTATTTTATTTCTCAAGGATTTGTTTAGTATTTGCTGTGTGCCAAGTGCTGTTCTGGGTACTGGGGAATACGAAAGTGAATAAGACAGATACATCTTTTGTTCTTTGAAAACCATACTGCAACAGAACACGGTTAAACTGTGCTAGAGGAGGCCAGATCTACCTGTGATGAGGTAGCCGTGTAGGTAGGATCAGGATCTGTGGAGGGCTTGCAGGCGAGGTCAGGTGGGTGTTAGCCAAGTGGGGGAAAGACAGAGGAACAGTTAAGCAATGGCTAGACAAAGGAAGTCCTTACTTGGGTGTAGAATGTGGATTTAAGCAAGAACGGTAGGAAATGAGACCATAACGAGACCATAAAGGTAGGCAAGATTCAGCTCTTGAAAGATGTTTTATCCTTTGCTTAGTTAGGACTTTGGACTTTAACCAAGGTGATGGAGAAGCCACCTAAACATCTCATAATGGAGGAATTATTCCAGGAAATTGCAGCCATTTAGAAGGCCATAAAGATGATATAACTATATCGATTTTGAGCTAAAAAAAGACAGAACATAAAAATTGTGTGTTCGCCGTGATTGCTGATATATGAAATATAATTATGGCAAAGGCAAATCATGGGAGGATGTCTAAAAGTAGAATCTGTTATTTGTATGGGAGATTCTTTAGGAATGCCTTTATGACAGTCACTCAGCACTGAATCTCTACTGTATGCCAGTAAATCAAGATACAGTCCCTTCTGTCCACCATCAAATAGGAAAAGATTTAATAACTTCCATGCAGTTTTAAAAAGTATATGATTATGGGCTGGGAGCAGTGGCTCACACCTGTAATCCTAGCACTCTGGAAGGCCGAGGTGGGTGGATCACTCGAGGTCAGGAGTTCGAGACCAGCCTGAGCAAAAGCAAGACCCCGTCTCTACTAAAAAATAGAAAGAAATTAGCTGGACAACTAAAAATATATAGAAAAAATTAGCCGGGCATGGTGGCGCATGCCTGTAGTCCCAGCTACTCGGGAGGCTGAGGCAGAAGGATTGCTTGAGCCCAGGAGTTTGAGGTTGCTGTGAGCTAGGCTGGCGCCACGGCACTCTAGCCCAGGCAACAGAGTGAGACTCTGTCTCAAAAAAAAAAAAAAGTATATGATTATGAAATGTGCAGAATAGGCAAATCCATAGAGACAGAAAGTAGCTTGGTGGTTGCCAAGGTCTGCGGAGACTGAGGAATTGGAATGATAGCCACCAGGAACGGGGTTTCTTTCTGAGGTGGTGGAAATATTTTAGAATCATATAATGGTAATGATTGCCCATATAACCCTATAAACGCTTTGATTAAAATGGTTAATTTTATGTTATCTGAATTTTTATCTCAATAAAAAATATAAGAAGAAAAAAGGTGCTGATTGACTCTGCAGAGTTGATATTGCTTGCAACTCATCTTGTTTTTTGTTTTTTTATGTTGATAGTCAAGGGCAATCGCAAGTGTGAGCTGAACTGCCAGGCAATGGGCTACCGCTTCTACGTGCGGCAAGCTGAGAAGGTCATTGATGGCACCCCCTGTGACCAGAACGGCACTGCCATCTGTGTGTCTGGGCAGTGCAAGGTAAGAGTCCTGGACTGGGGTATCCAGGTGAATTCTTGGGGCATCCGATCTGTGACTGCTGACTCCACTGTTTTCCAGCGAGTGGGCTGCTACCTCCCCCAGCCCGCGTGGGGGCCCTGCACCATGAGCTCCAGAAGTGGGCTAAGATGGCGTGGCTTGGCCAGCCCTGACTGTGCTGGAAAGATCTTTGGGAGTCTCCACGTCCCACGCTGGCACTTCAGTTATTAAGTGATTCATGTTTAGGCCACATGCTTCACAGGGACACAGCAGTCTCTCCCGGTTAGGTCTGGAGCTCCTTCCTTGCCTGTGGAGTGGAGGTTATGGAAAGAACACTGCTGGTTGTGTCTAGAAATGGTTCATGTCATGGGGGTGGCATTTGAAGGGAATAGTGCGTTTTATCTCGCCTCCCCCCAGATGGGGCAGGCTTCCAAAGGGAGAGTTGTTTAGTGCCTTTTTTAGCAGAAGTTGTACTTTAAACAGGAAGAGTTTTCAACCTCCGTGGACTTCTGAAGTCTGTTCCAGGAACTCCCCACCCGCGTTCTGCAAACATTCTCGGGGGGAGACAATCCTTGCGGGATGCCCAACGTTTACAGAAAGCACCATTTGGTTAAAAATGGGCATCTTAGATGAAATGGCCCAAATTCCACATTAATTTGGGCCTGGACTTCTGACCTCCTTTCATCCATATAGGTATTAGTGGAGGTAAGATTTAGCGGGCGAATGAACCTGGAGCCCAAACTAAGATTCCATATTAATTAACGCTCAGTAGGTGGCAGGACTGATTTTCACCAAAGAAAGAGCTCTTTGGCTGTAACGTCTGAAAGTTCCTGTTATCCTTTGAATATAAATTGCTACAGTTTAATATCAGGGCCTTGAAGTGTGATTTATAAGCACAACCTCCACCCCACCCTGACTTTTTTTTAATGAGGAGGTTTCCAATAGGATGCAAGATAACTTCTCAAAGCAGGCTTGATAGTCACAGATTTTGAATGAAAGTTAAGAATGGAAGAAGCTGCCACTTGATATCTGATGTGTGTGAAGTATCTTTGGAAGAGCAAACCCTGAGAGGATTAGTATGCAGCATAGAAGAGTCAGGAAGCATGAAGGGAAGTACCCTGGAGGCTGAGACATGTTCTGGCCTCCAATTCTCCACTTCTTTAGAAAAACCTCTGGTTTTCACATATCCTCTCTGAGCCTCAGCATCCTCGGAAAATACCCAAGGGAGTGCCGTATGGTCTACACTTCTAAATGTTACTGAGCCTAAAATGATGGACTGGATAGCAATCTGGTTTTTTCTTTCAGGTCCTGACCAACTTTTATTTCCTGAATACAGGTGTACACTACTGGATAACGGTTAATGTGATGGTAATGTGTAATGGTTTAGAACATGCCCCCTGAAGTCAGACTGCCTGAGTTCAAATCCTGTCTCTTCTGCTGATTTACTGTGTGATCCTGCAAAGGTTACTAATATCTCTGTGCCTCTGTACATCCTCTACAAAATGAGGAAGATGGCACCTACCTCTTGTGTTGTGGTGAAGAATCATGACCCTATAGCAGGGTCTGGCACTCAATAAGCATGCTGGCATTTATCAATATTGTCACTGTGGTGCCCACATATATCCCATTGTGCTTGTACTTGAGTTTTCTATGCAAAAGTTTTTGCTTTTTCATTTTTTTGATGGATTCTGGATTTGTGAGAGTCACATGATCTTTGCAGGCAGCGTTCTCACACTGTAGTGGGAATCACTGGAGGATTGCAGATTCTGATCTGGCAGGTCCGAGGAAGGGCCTGAGAGTGAGAGTGATTTTCTGACATGCTCCCGTGTGATGCTGATGCTGCTGGTCCCAGGATCATACTTTGAGTAGCAGGGCTTTAAGGGACACTGATTATAATACAGTTAACAAAGAGCCAGAAATGTCAATGTAGGCTGGTATGGACTTGGAAGGAAGATGAAATGTGGTCCCTTCAGTGGGGAAGCATGTTTCTTAGTGTCGCATTAAGTGTCTCCGAGCTGATGATGTGAAAGACAAACACTTATAAAGACATGAGTATAGATTCTTACTATTTGATCAAAGCCGTCAAGACTGTAGGGCAACACAGCTTGCAAATAATAATTGCCGAAAGGCTGAGATGTTTTCCAGGGTGTGAGCATACTAATAGGAATCTGATTACAAAGACGACTTTGCTATTACTTCGTATTTGTTCTCTGTGCATTTGCCTGAAATTCCCTCACTGAAGTTGTTGGAACCACTAACTATTCCATTCCTCTCTAGAACTTCAGTTTAAATAATCAGAAGTGCATTTGCTTCCCGGCTGAAGTTCTGTTTTCTTTGCAGCTTTCAAAGGGTGAAGTATCCTTTTCTGAATATTTGATTGGAAGCCCAGAATTCAAATTGATATCTCTGCCTCCCTGACTTGTGGCTGAGAAAGCTGTTACTCATAGGCAGTTCTCCCTAAGATACAGATGTCTGCATCTGGAATAGTCCCACCAAGCCTTTCCTGGCCACATAAAGTTGAAACAAATAGCCAGGCCTGCAACAGAAGTTAATGAAAGGTGATGGGCATTACATAAGGATATGAGATGAGCCCACAAAATAGTAGCCCAGAGAGGAGGGTATTCTCCTCATACCAAGCCAAATAAAGGCCCCAGGCATACCCATTGCAAGCTTGAATGCTCTGTTCCAACTCCAGGTAGAGCCTGTGTTTACCTGTTGCTGGAGCTCCTCTGCACTTTAGAGCCAGGAGTTGGAAGAAGGGTAGGAAGGATGTGGACATCCTAGGACTCGCTTGGTGGGGACTGGAAGAGCGGAGAAAACGGAAGTCGATCTCCAGTCCCTTGGTGCTGGATGACACTCCCTTTCTTTTTTTTTTTATTTGAGACAGAGTCTCACTCTGTTACCCAGGCTAGAGTGCCATGGCGTCAGCCTAGCTCACAGCAACCTCAAACTCCTGGTCTTAAGCAATCCTCCTGCCTCAGCCTCCCGAGTAGCTGGGACTACAGGCATGTGCCACCATGCCTGGCTAGTTTTTTCTTTATTTTTAGTTGTCCAGCTAATTTCTTTCTGTTTCTAGTAGAGACGGGGTCTCGCTCTTGCTCAGGCTGGTCCCGAACTCCTGACCTCCAGCGATCCTCCCACCTCGGCCTCCCAGAGTGCTAGGATTATAGGCGTGAGCCACCGCGCCCGGCCGACACTCCCTTTCTTGACAGGGACTGAAGGATCCCAATGTTGGCTTTAGGCTAATGACTGCATATACACAGGCCTTGAAGAGAAAGGGCAAGTAGAGCTCTCACCCTGCCGTTTCCTGAAATAAGAGAATGTATCAGAAGCCCACCAAATTCTGCCTCCGTCACCCCTACCTTTCCCTCCAGACATCAAATGGGAATATCTGGCCAGTTTTCAGAGAGGTCTCGGAGACACTTCTAGCCCTGCCCAGTCAATATTGTGATCTATGCAAATGAAATAGCATTTATATCTAATTAACAGAGAACACAGTCATAATTTCTGTCATTAAGCATTACATTAATAACCATGCTGTGATGTTTTTTGACTTGATCTCAGCTTTAAACTGAATTTTTAAAAAAATTCCAAATGTTCATAATTTGATGTGTGTGTGTTATTTTTGCTCACAACTTAATGGAAACAGATGAAACTTTGCTTTGAAGGTATAGCAGGCATTTGAAAGAACGGGGTCACATAGGTAAAGCACTAGGAAAAAAAAAACAAAAACCATAGCTCTCTGGTGACTAGCGTTTCAGAAATTCCAGGCTTCTAGACTAGAATGATCCTGGAAGAGTCAGAATCACCCCAAGGCCCACCTACTGCTCCCCTGAAAAAAAGTGTGTGGTTAAGAAGGAAGATGACTTGAGTAGGTGCCTTGCAAAAAAATAGTTTGCTTCAAAAACACAGAGAAGGAAGGTGTTGGAGCTGATGCAAGCCAGCCAGGGGCCATTTCTGAGAGTTTGCCATGTGCCAGACACTGTGCTACGTCCTTTATACACGATTTCATTCATTTATTTATCTTTACGGCGATAGAATCCAGTAGGAATTATTAATGCTCATTTTACAGGGGATTGTCGTGAAGATGAAGTGAGTCGTACACAATAAATACTACCTAGGGGTTTATTATTAATATTAGCTTTTTAGGCTGGACTGTTAATCAGAACAGAAAGAGTTGTTTATATGTGATGGAAAGAAACCCACATGCTGTAAGTCTCTCCCCTTTTCTGAGTTTATTTTCCTCACTTCCTCTTTCTAAAATGGCTGTCTTTGCAAAACACAAATCCGGGTGTGACTCTCTTTTGCTTCAGTTTCATCCGTGGCTCCTTATTGCCTATGGAGTAAGGTCCGGGCCCTTCGTCGTCGTCTGCTTCCTGCCAGGCCTGTAGGCCACCAGTGCTGGCCAGGCCGGGACGTGTTCCTCCCTGACCCAGCAGGCCCGCTGCCTTGTCCTCCATGGGGTGCACACATTGTCACATCCGCCTGGAGTGCTGTGCTGGGTCTGGCTTTGCTTTAGCAAAATGCTTACTATTTGAATAGCCTCTTAAAATAAATGCATAAATGAATTAAGGTACTTGGTGACTCAATATGTTGGATTTGAGCAAATGAAATTAATCTTGAATCCAGCACACGATTTTCTCATTTTCGGCTTGGGATGGGCAACTGAGTGCAGATAAAACGAGGAGATGAAGCCTCCTTGGCCAAATCCCCAGAATTCTCGGCACCTCCCCAAGCTCCTGTCTCCCACCTCTGGTTCGTTCTGCTGCTTACTTTGAATTTCTTGAGCCCCTTCAGAGCCAATGGCGGAGAACCTAAGAAAGTGTGAGCGCACGCTCCCATGTGCCTTCTGCTGGAGGGAAAGAAGCTCCCTTCTGCCCGGAACTCCCCTTGCTTGCTGCACGTTCCCGGGTCAGTCGTCACCTCCATCGCAGGGCGTTTCCTGCGGCTCCGCCATCCTCCCACACTCAGTGTGGGCTTTGACACCTGCTCCCCAGCTGGGACACCACTTGGCTTCCACTGGGCCACATCAGCAGACAGTTTCATACTTACTCAATAAATTAAAGCGAGGTAACTGTTTCCAAATGTTCAGAGATAAGCTCTGGACCGATGCGTTGCCCTCACTGAAGAAGGATGACATAACAGCTGAATTTCCATCCCCTTCCTTTATAAAGCTATTGTACTCTCCTGAACTAAACAATTAGACTGTGCTCCTTTCTCTGTCCTTTTGCTCTAAATTGCTTTTTCTTTTCCACTTGTGGTTACAGGCTTCATTTTTGAACTTCACTTGGAGTTTATATTGTTACAAGAGAATAATTGGATTGTGTAAATTGTCATCTTTCACCAGATATTTGTATGATTCAGCCTTGAAACAGGGTGGAGAGCTTCTAATTTGCTTGAATTCCAAGGTTTTGTACGTGGGATTTTGGTTTTTTGTTTTGCTTTAGAGAGAGTCTCAGTCTGTCACACTGGCTAGAGTGCAGTGATGTCATCATAACTCACTACAACCGAAAACTCCTGGGCTCAAGAGATCCTCCTGCCTCAGCCCCCAGAGTGCTAGGATTACAGGCGTGAACCACCGCACCCAGCCTTGAATTCCAACTTTATGTGACTCTTTGTGGACCCTCCCCCCTTATTCCCACTGCAAGCAAACTGTGTTCTCAAAGTGCTTTCTATTTGTCTTTTAAAAGCTTATCATATTATTAGTGATTTTGACATGTGTCTAAGCTGCTAAAGGAGAGATTGAGCATTATATGCCCTTGTATCTTCAGTGCTTAATGAATTAAAATTATTCAATAAATGGTTTTTAAGTATATGAATAAATGAACAAAAGAACAAGTTACAAACTCATTGTGAAACCTCTTTTCCTGAAAATAATTAACTAAGGCAGCATTAAACTTTGGGGGCCCTTACTCTGTTCCCAGGACCTCTCGAAATCTTAAAATGAAACCTAACATAAACCTGATGAAATTTGCCTTGTTATATGTACATTTCTCTACTGTCTGTTATTTTTCTCATTTTAATCAGTGGAACAAATACCCAACATAAAAACTCTGTTTATATTTCTTAATTAACATATACTTAAATAATTATTAGTTAACCTAAGTAATACATGTAATTATCAACTAACACAACGAATCATCGTTACTGCTCACTGCCACACACTGTGCAAGGCATTGGTGATAAAACAGTGGAAAAGATTAACACGGTTGCTACTCAAACTGAGCTTAACACCTACAGTGGAGAAAGTAATAAAAAGTCAGTTAACAAGGAAAAGAATTACAAATTTTGATGAGTGCTAGGAAGTTAACAGGGTACTGAAATCATGAAAATCAGTGGGGGCACACATTAAATGGAGTGTTAGGGGTAGGTCTCCAGCGGGGACGGAGGTCCAGATTACAAGTAGAGACAACACTACTGACCTCTGGGTCTCAGGGATTGGAGAGAGTATATGCCAAGCCTCTAGCCCAGGGCGCAGCACATACAAAGTGTTCAGGAGCTGACAGATGTCAAGATACCATTTTGTTTTTGCTCCCTGCTCTCCGCTGTTGGGTTAATCTGGTCTCCTCCTGGTGGTGCCATTCTTAGTTCCTCCAAGGTATGCACAGTTCTTCCTGAACACCTGCTGGCTTTAGCAGTGGAAAGCCCTCCATTCTGTAGGCCCAGAAAGACTCCCCTGAAAACTGGATGATGTCACGTGTCGGGCAGATGCTTTGGGGTCAGCCAGGATCCCCAATATTACAACAGATAAAAGGGGAGTTGTTAGGTAAAATAGGGATAGGGTGTCCGGAGTGGCCAACTGGTCCTCCTACCAGAGTGACAGAGAGAAGTTTAGGACCCCTCTCCCCTAGCTTTCTTAAAGCATGGGTAGCATTCCACCAATGGGAGCTTGACATATTCTGTCTGAATTATAGGCAGGGGTGATGACTGACACTTGTAAATGAGAAATGAGCTGAAGCTTCCCCAGAGAAAAGTCCTCTGGGCCAAACAGTCTACCCTTACCCTAAACCCACCCCATCCCTGCCTCTAAACCAAGCACAGGCTAGAAGCACTGTCTGAGTATGGTCTGTTATGGTACAGATGCTGCAGAGCTATCCAGTCCTCATTGCATGCAGTCGATTCTGCAGATACTCTTCCACAAGGCATGGAATAAAACTTCAGGGATGCAGAACACCGTGCTGCCTATGGAGACCCCATGCTGCCTCTGTTCAGACTAATAAGGCCAGGGGAGCAGTAGCCTCCTTTCCCTTCGATCCTTGTGCACGTTCTTGCTGAATCAGCTCGTTATTTACTGATAAGGTTGACATAGGATCTGACTTTATTATTATTATTATTATTTAATTTTAATATTGGCCACTTAGCCTAATGATGATTATTATTTAATTTTAATATAGGCTGCTTAGCCTAATGATGACTTAAGCAGAGCCTGGATGTCTGAGTGAAGATGCGAAGGGAATATCCATCATTCTAACACCAAGTTTGGGTATCTTGTTTAAATTCCTGCCAAAAGTCAGGGGTCAAACCAAGTAGTGAGAAGCACTGCTAATGGGATAGAAAAGCCTTAAAAAACTAGGTTGAGGTGTTGTGCATCTAGGTAGAAATGGGTATTTGAGGACAAAAGTGCCAGATAAAAACACTTAAAGTTTTTATTTCATATTTTAAACAGATAATACATTTTCACGACTCAAACATCAAAAATGTGATCCCTGCCCTGCATCTACCCAGTTCCCCGTGCCCCAACATTCCCCTTTCTGAAACGTTCCTCGAAGTTTCACACACTACAAAGTTGAGTTGGTGGCTGTGGAGAGAAAAATTAAGTTAGTAGCTGGATGGCAAAGGATCCCATCAAACTAGCCTCTCATTTCTGGGAATAGGCCAGTCGAATTAAACAGTTGTGCCTGGCACTGTAGATGGGCTCTCAAAGCTAGGCCTCTGCATATGATGCAGGCAAACATATCTTTAGTGAGAGACATTTCTATGGAAACACAAGAAAAACAAAAGTTAATGTCTGGAGTAATCTATAAACTAGCTGCTTTTAGAGTCTGGAGGGCAGTCAGCTGAGAAGACCAGTGGCAATCTAACAGATTTTCCTGGACTGTAGTTTGTGTGAAAATTTGTCCAAACACAAGCTGTTGTGGTAATTTTTCTTCAGAGCCAAGTTGACTAGCTTCAGCTCATAGAGGCTTAGGAAAAAGGCAGTTTTAATTTCTAGTGCTTCCAAGTCAGAAGGGTAGGAGAAAAATTGGAAACGTTTGTCTGAAGAGTCACAGCCAGATATTGAAGGAAAAAAAAATTCAGGATTCAGTCCAGATAATAAGAAAAACACCTCAAAGACAAGGAAGAGGACTAGAATCTAATAACAGGTGCGCTGTAGTTTTCTTTTGAAATATTTTTCTCTCCTTACTCCCCCCTTTCTACCAAAGATATTTATAAGACTGGTTTGTTTATAAAATAAGTTAGTTTTATTAACTTGGCCTGATTATTTCCATAAAGTACAATAAGAATAGTGATTTTCTATATAGACTCTTCTCAAGTTGGCTTTGCTGGAACTTTTCATAAGGAATCTCAGATTAGACATTTAAAAGCCACTCAAGGCTAGGAAGCCAAGTCAAGGATTTGATTTGCCTTCAGACTGTGTCTGTAATAATTGTACAAATTGGGTGAATTCCTCTCTCGAGGTCCCCAGAATATCTGGAAGTTCCTCAGCCTGTCAAAAAGTGACATTCTTTACCTATCACAGGCAACCAAGTGAACTGTGTATTTAAGGTATCAGCCCAGTTTCTCCAGGGGCTTCTATCAGCTTCATAATGTCAACCTCAGTTCCTTACAGCTGTCTGTCACATGTGAAAATATGGTATTCCCGTTAACACCTTGGTAATATAACCAGTGTTTCCAATTGTGTTCTGTTATATGATGAACAGATTGTTCTTGAGCTTATGCAAATAACTATATTGCCATAAATAAGAATACTCATGAATAGTTTTAAGAATTTTGGGGGGATAAGACAGAGAAAGTCAAATGTTTCCATCATTTTCACAGTAGTATACTTTACCCAACCACTATAAAGCTTAAGAAAAAAAAATTTCGTTAACTCTGGAAAACAAAACATAAAAATAATCAGTAATGTTTCAAACAAAAAAGCCATTAAAAATCATAATCCTTCATATAAGCTTATTTCCATGTAATTAATTCTTGTTCTGCTTGTTGTTGAGTTAGTAGTTTTATGAGTCAAGTTTTTTTCATTGGAGTTTTTGAAATTCTTAACCAGTCCAATTGGATAATCTCAAATTCATCAACAGAGGTCTGAATTTCAGACTACCTGTCCAAGGCTTTTTATCCTTCTCATGAATGTTTAAAACAGAACACTTTAGGAGTATAGCTGCTTGCAAAAATCTTTTAGAAGAAACATCAGGGTAAAGCAGTTTACTGCAGACAAGACTTAAAATGGCCATGGTTAAGTATCCGATAAGAGCTTATAATAATAGTGCAATCAAGAAGGAAGTCTGGTTATTTATGTGGCATACAAAGCTTAACATTAACTTAGAATTATGACTGATAACATTTATTTACCAAGACATAACAGATTTCTAGGAATCGTATCCAATCTTGGAACACATGAATGACACATTTACACAGATATAACTCAAAGAAAATTAAACACCATTTCTTATTTGACAGTGCTTTCCATATGATTTTTAACATACCAAATAAGACTAATATGTCTTCTTGGACTTCCAGGGGCCCTTCAGGAATGTTTAAAAGTTAGTTCAAGGTCAAAAAAAACTTAATTTAGAATTTGAAATTTGATTTTGAGAAGTCTGTCAAAAATAAAGGTTCAAAACACTTGATCAAAAATAGGATTACCGGTCATTGTGAAACAATAGTCATTCATTTAACCAAAGTGATAATTAAAAGATTTTAAAAAGCAAAACATTTATTCTTTGATAGCAAGAAGACTCAGTTTTCCAAATAATCAAAAGACCTAATAAAAACAACATGAGGCACACAGAATCTGTTCCTCTTTCTCTCCTCTTTCTCTCTTTTTGCAGTTAACTCAAAAGGTAAAGAAAACCTTTTAGTATTTTTTATCAATATTACATGAAAATATTATTTAAAAGAGAAAACCAAATTTTACTTTTGTATCAGTGTATTATTAATACTAAAGCTAATATGAATAAAACCTTATAAAAATATATATCCAATATTTGCCAGCTTTGACCACACAAGATTTTTATGAACTTTTTATACACCCTTTACAAATTTTTTATTCTCTTTTCCCCAAATTTTTTACATTCATTTAGTTTTATCTATATTATTTTGTTATTTCTTCATTTTGAAGTAACCTTTAAATAACCTCTAAAGTAGACAAAATTACTTTTTTTAAACAAAAACCACATTCTTATGCCTTTTTTATAATTTTCCTCACCAAAACACATCTCACCCTCTCTGTACATTTTGTACACAGAATTGTTGCCCTTATTTCTAGTAGTTTTAATTACATATGGTATTACGATTTCTCTTAGTAACTTTAATTTTCAGTGAAAAACCTGAAACATAAGCAACTTTGTTATTTATCAAAACATTTATGAAGACATATTTTATAATTTTTAGAAACAGGCTTTTTCATAGACCATTTTTAAGATGTAGAACAGGACATGTTTACTAAAACATGTAAATATTTTTTGTTTTTCTGAAATAAAAAGCCAAAAGTATATAAGCTTGAACTTATATTTAATAATTAATATTTTAGTATTTTAACCTAATTAGATATGACTCAAACATTTCATGACTTATTTAATTTAACATAATGTGACTTTAAGATTTTAAATTACTGAAAAGATTTTTTAAATTATGACAAGTTTATCTATCAATCTTTCTTATTTACCTAATTTACTCATTCTCAACAATTACATTTGAATTGCTCATGTAAAACAAAGCTAGCCATTTAAGTTAATTTTTCTTTGGAAAAAGCAGAACCAGGTTAGCTCTACGCCAGCCAGTCTCACCTTAACCTAGATCTCTGAAATACTGGACATAGGTACCCTCCGCAGTGTTCTCCCTCAGTCATCCTGGGTCCCACGTACCTACGTGGCACCCAGGGTGGCCTGTCTGGGTCTTGGATTCAAATCCCAGGTATAGAGCCCAGGACAAAGGACAGAGCTCTAAGGATGGTGCCTGGAAGATCCGACCCTTGCCAGCATGACCAGAAGACAGTGCTGGACCAGGGAGGACAGGGCCATATTGGGCCTCGCCCTGCCCTATAGCAGGTGGCCCAGGTGCAACAGACACATTTATGTCCCTAGGTCTCTCACATGGTCACCTATCCAGACCCTAGAATCCAGAGGCTCAAAACCAAAGACATAAGTTCACAGCAAGATGTGTGCAAGGCTTCAGGGGCGCCCTGTAGCCAACCCTTACAGCTTTAGCTCGTAGACAAATCAAGCAAGTATCAAAAATATTACAGCAGCAATAGTTTTATTACCTTAAAATGTGTAGCAGACAGAACATAAACCTGACCGGTAGACCCAGGCAGAAATGTCTAAATTAAATTCTGAAGACATTTTTATTTTGTTTTACCCAAAAATTTAAAACTAGATTTATTTACCAAAGATTTATTAAAGTCACATGAACCTGAAAAACACTGGGGCTTATTTAATTTATGAATATTTACTTATTTCTAAATCAATTTGATACCACGTAGACCAGCAGTCCCCAACCTTTTTGGCACCAGGGACCAGTTCCATGGAAGGCAATTTTTCCACTGACCAGAGGATCAGGGGATGGTTTGGGGATAATTCAAGCACATTACATTTATTGTGCAGTCAAACCTCCCTGCTAATGATAATCTGTATTTGCAGCCACTCCCCAGCCCTAGCATCACCACCTCAGCTCCACCTCAGATCATCAGGCATTAGATTCTCATAAGGAGTGCGCAACCTGGATCCCTCACATGTGCGGTTTACAGTAGGGTTCGTGCTCCCACGAGAATCTAATGCCACCGCTGACCTACCAGGAGGCGGAGCTTAGTCAATGACGCAAGCGGTGGGGAGCGGCTGTAAATACAGATGAAGCTTCACTTGCTTGCCCACTGCTCACCTCCTGCTGTGTGGCCCAGTTCCTAACAGGCCATGGACCAGTACCAGTCCTTGGCCCAGGGGTTGGGGACCCCAGATGTAGATAATATACAAGCACATGTGTAGACATATACATACATGTAAGCGTAACATGTAACACACACGTACATAAAAGCCAAAGAGGTCAGGAATACCAGTGCAGAAGAACAGAGCTTTAAACTGAGAGGAGCCTGCTCATTACTCCTGGGACTTTGTGAGGAAGACAGGGGACCCCAAAACAAAAGGGGGTCAGTGGCAGCTTTTTGTGTTTCTCAAGGGGTCTCAGGGTTGTAAAAAGTCCCCCGAGATCCCTTTTGAAGGTGGCAAAAGGAAGGCAGGGCAGAAATAAACGGAAGAACAAGTTTTAGAGGAGCCAGTTTGGGTGGGGGAAGGGATGTTAAGTTTTCCAAAAGGCCGGTGGAGTTTTAGTTACCAGGGGTTTGAGAAAAAGGGGTCTAGTCAACTAAAACATTCCCGTGGGAGAAATAGGACCAAAAGAGAACAGAGAAGCTTAAAAAATACACAGTCTGGATATCAGCTTTTAATTCAGCTGACTTCTGACCAGAGAGCTCTTTTAAAAATCTTTTTACATTTCTTATTATTTGATTTCAGCTGGGACAAACAGCAGATATTCCTGGTTTAAAAATTTTTTTAAAACCAAGGATATCTACCAAGTGGTTCAGACCCAAACCCATAAGCCTTTTAGGACTTAACCTAGGATGTGCTATGCCTCTCTTAAGGGGTGCAAAAAAGCAGTCCTCACAAGACCCAGAGCCACCCCAAAGACAGCTGGAAGGAAAAAGGGACTTAGAGAATAGGAAAACAGCAGCTGTCCATGGGAAGGAAGAGGATCAGTAACAAATGGGAACCCCCAAAAGTCAAGAGTCACCCATATATAAATTCAAAACGAATAATTCAAACTAGTTCTTTTAAATGTTTCTTTTTTCTCCTGTGTTAAAAGATTTGTATCTCCAAGGGACTGGTTCCCTAACTGGGTAACCAACCCAGGTCACAGCAGAAAAAGTACAGAATTCCAGCCCAAGCCCAGCCGCCCTGTCAGACCAGCGATGACGTCAGACCCTCATAGGAGCCCGAACCCCTCTGCAAACCGCACATTTGAGGGGCCCAGGCTGCGGGCTCCCCATGAGAATCCAAAACATGATGATCTGAGCTGGAGCCAAGGCACCCCACCCCCACCCTCCCAGTCTGTGGAAAAACTCTTGCATGAAACCAGTCCCTGATGTCAAAAAGGTTGGGGACGGCTGCTCTAGGCTACCTTTTTCACGAATCCCGCAGAGGATCCAAAGCTGACAGTTTAAGCATACAAAGAATTTCAACTTTATTTTTAAGTCTGATTTCTGCTTTTAAAAAATCTTGCCAAGAGAGTTTTTAGGCTCTTTTGTATTTTTTCATACTTACCAATATGAAAGCCCTTTAAGACGTGAGCTCTCTAAAAAGTATTCTTTTAAATGTAGCCGATTTGTTCATTCCATAAACAACTCAAGCCAATAAGCCTTTTTCATGGAAAGTCCCAGAGGTAACTTTCTAGGTTTAGGATACCATAGATGTAAGTGGTGTTTTCAAGTGGGCACGAAAGATTCAGCCATCATGATCACAGAAAAATGGACTCCCCAATACAGGTTAAGGTAGCAAAAGAACTTTGTTGCTACCAGTGGTTAGGGATGGTGTTTGAGCGCAAGGTGTCCGTGGTCTCTCCATGAGTACGTGGACACGGGGGAATGCCTCCAGTCACAGACCTGCCACGTGTGACACTGGGCAGGCCCTCCTGGGAGCACTAGCCAGGCAACAAAGATTGAGACAACAAAAGCCCCTGGTGGATGGGACTCGTTATTAAGACAGACTCCCCTAAGAGCTTGGCACAGTCAGAAAAAAGAGAGCGCTGCTCATAACTTTGTATGTCTCAGGGTTCCCAGTCCTTTCAGACTGGCCACTGGATGTGACCTGAAAAATCATGCCTCACCCCGCCGCACCCCCCAGATGGCAGAGACTAAGGGGAGAATGCTCCCCCTTGGTTACAAGTCAACTCTTAAAGGCATAAAGCAAGACAAAAAGGGAACCTCATCTGGTTTTTATTCCGGGGACCCACAGCACTGTTTGTCTTAAACAGACGCCAGTCTGATGAGAACTGTAAAGCTCCCGGGTGTATGGAAGGAAGCTGGTTTGCACAGTGGGCTCGTCGGGGGTTAGGCCTGTGTTCTACCCCATTTCTACCCTGTGGTCCCCCTCCTTACGACAGAACAACGCAGGACGACAATGACAAGGGAAAAAACAAAGACTATTTCTGGGAAGAAAAGAATCAGACAATATGAATATTTATGCCCAAAATACACCAGAGTTGCTGCAGCTAAGACTAGTCATATAAAGGCTTTTCTCTCATTAATCTTAAATTTGGGAAGGAAAATGAGATAAACTGACTTCGCCATCCGCTTGACCAGATTCCACAAAGAGACCAGGAGTCTGACTGCATTTCTCACCCCTCTGCTGGCTTGTCGGGACCAAGGTTCCCTAGCTGTGGCTCTCGGAAGATCGGGGAGGTTTTGGCTGTCCTGCTTACAGCGCCAAGACTGCAGGGGCCAAGGGGAAGCTTCTTCCTTCGTGTTCTGCGGGTTCACCAAACATTGACGAAAGGCAGATTACTAGAAGAAAAGGCATACGAAATTTATTATAACGTGCATAGCAAAGGGGGCTTGCAGGAGAATGATGACCCAGTACCCCAGTGGGGCACAGGTGTTCATTTGCCCTTCCTCATTGGGGAAGTGGAGATGGAGGGAATGTGGCAATCGGAGGGATGGTAAGTGATTTTTAGGGGGAAATGAATGGACTTAGAGAACATACAGCGGCCTGGGACAGAGTCTGTTAGGCCTACAGAGCAGACAATGGCTGGTAAATGATGCTCTTTGAAATGCTGGATGGGACCAAAATAGAGGACAATGGTTTGTGATGAAAGTCTGTCCAGGTATGTTGACAGACTTGAGTCTTTCTTCCTGCAAGATTAGTTGAGTTAATGAAAACTCAGGGAGAGGACCAGAGGTAATTGTTTTCTTCTTGGCCAGTGCAGGCTTTAGGCAGGTGAGGGAACTTCAGAGGACAGATTTGAGAGAAATAGAGGATTGAGAGCTGAGGTGGGGCTTGGGGGGGTGGGGGGGGAAGGTCAGAGAGACCTGGAGGTGCTTCCTTAGTCCAGCATGTCAAAGTGCCATATTTTGGGGTGCTTGTTTCTGAGCCCCAGCACTGCAATAAATCCACTTATACGTGGGTCAGTTTACGTGTTTGCAATACCTGTTGGATAAACTCTTAGAAGGGAGTCAAGAATACATATGTGCTTGTGATTTTAATAGCTCACGGTGGCAGATTGTTCTCCAGAGTGGGTGAAAGAACACCCACCAGCATTGCATGAGTGTGGTTTGTTATCCACCTTTTGGATTTTTGCCAATCTGATAAGTGAAGAGCGGTATCTCCTGTAGTTTTCACTTGCATTTATCTTGAGTGAGGTTGAGCACCTTTTCCTGTGTTTAAGAACTGTTCAGGGCCTGGACTAGGGTGCGGTGTGTGAGGTGCCTTGGGTGTAAAATTCGTGGAGGCGTGTGCTGCGTTCTCAGGGTCTCCCCTGCCCGCCCTGGTCCCAGCCCTGATGGTACCCTCCTCACCCAGGAACCATTTACATTCCTTTTGTGTAATCTGTCTTCTCATAATCTTTGCACATTTTTCTGCTGGCTTGTTGATCTTTTTCTTAACTTGTAGGAGCTTCTTGTACATTAAAGAGATTATTTATGATATACATTGTGGGATTTTTTGTTTTTTGGGTTTTTTTTTTTTCCAGGTGGCCTTTTGACTTATGCCTTGGCTTATGGGGTTTTGTTTCTTTTTTGCCATTCTGAAGTTTTTTTAAAAGTTTTTAAATGGCCAATTTAGTAATTTTCCCTTTTTTGATTCTGGATTTTGTGTCATTGAAAGACCTATGTTTTGAAATTAGAAAAAATAATTCTCCTGTGTTTTTTTTTTCCAGTTATTTATGGTTCTGTGCTTTTACATTTTTATAGTTTAAACTAATCCATTTGGAATTTATCCTAGTTTATCGTGTGAGGTGTGGATTCAATTTTACTTTTTTTCAGGCTACCCAGTTAAGCCTTTACCGTAATTGAACTGTCCATCTTTCCTCCACTGTTTGGGAGCTCTCTCTTTATTACTGTACATATGTCTATATTTTGGGCTTTTTATTCTATTCCATTAGTCTCTATGTCTTTTCATATACAAATACCAGAACATACACTTTGAAAGAGAAATAAAACATATGGACATTTAAAGTTATGAAAGGTAAGTTTGCTTTGCTTAGGGCTAATGCATTCATGAGCTTAGAATGGAAACCTTTCTTTTTTCCTCACTTGGAAAAGCCCCCTGTGTACCTGTGTACAGGGGCCTCAGCAAGACTTCCTGTTTACAATACGTTTTTACTTGATTGCAAATAAACAGTTCATGACTTTTTGGACCAGAATGGCAAAAATTACAATTATGAAAAGTCTTCCAAATGACAAAACCATGGTAGGCCAAGTCAAGATCTCATGGACAGTTGGGTGAAATCATAAAAAGAAAAAGAATTACAAGAGTTATTGAAAACACAGACTAACAGTTCTAGCAGCTGTTTGCTTTTGGAATAAATTAGATTTGACAGAGGAAAAAAATCACTCCTGTGGGCAGCTTTTGAGGTCCCATCTTGTGTCATGCAGTAAATAGGCAGTAGTTTTATTTTATATGGATCATAGCAACTTTTAAAAGTTTATCAACCCATCTCCTAATGGTTTGAAATTTACTGTTTTTCCTACTTTCTTTTCTTGTGCTTTATTTTCACAATTCTCAGCAAAATGCTAGCAATGTTAATGGTTAAGAATATTCTAGACCTGATGTCCTAACCAAATCTTGAGAGGATGCCAGGAGGAAAGATTACTTTCTTGTCCTACTACCTCCACACTTGCCCAAATGGATAAGGAAGGGAGACGGCCGTCATTGTCATTTAAAGGGACCGAATGTGATTGTATGAAAAAGATCTTGGATTCAAACATTTGGTTTCCAGATATTAGCCTTATTTTCTCTAAACCATGCTTAACAAAATCTTAACGTATGTTTGTCTCCCCTGTGAGAGCTATGATGAACTTTCCATGGATGAAAGATCTTTTTACCCTATGGGTTTCAAATCAGTTTGTAAAAGCCTAATTTAAATACTTCCCCTTCTACAGTGCGAGGTGTCAAATATACAATATAAATAAAGGACAATGCTGGGCGTTTCAACAGTGTTTGATGTGCTCTTATCATTTCTCACTTGGGGAAAAATAAAAATAAGCTCTTTTTTTGATAGATATTTAATTCCCTCGGAGTAAGGGTGGAGACCATCTAATATTTTATAAATGGAAGTCTGTGTCTCACTGCTGTGTTCCTGCTTTTACAGATTATGTAGCACAGGATCAAGTAAATGTGTGACTTTTAGTACTGCTTGGGGATGACTTTTTCTAGAACTGGTTGATCATGACATCTAGTGTTCAACAGTGAAATTACATGTCCTTCTTAAAAGGTCATAAGGAAACTGACATAAATTCCCGTTTAAGTCAGGGCTGGGGATAGAATAAATAGGCCAAATAAAATAAGTGGAAATGGAATTGGGGCAATACCTGGGGAAAATTCGAATCAGAAGGATGAATTCTCCTTGATGACAACACTGAGAACTGTGAATAACACTTGGGGGCAATTGTTTATGGACATGTGAAGTGGACTGCTGTTCAGACTTGGTCCTGCGTCAGGTTTTGTTTTCTTTTTTTTTTTTTTTCAGTTCGGTCCTTCTTTGGCTCTTCCAAGACCAGTGTGAGTGTAAATTCACTGGCCGACTACCTTGAGCAAGTCATATAATTTCTCTGAGTTCACATCATACAATGCTGTGAGAATTAAACGAGATATTGTTTCGTGTATAAAGATCTGGGCTCAGCGTGGGGTGTGCTGTAAACAATAAATAGTAGCGCTGGTGATGGAAGCACAGGTGGTGCTGTGGGGATGTGTCTGGGGGTGTCATTTGCATGGATCTTGATGTCTAGGGGGAGCAAAGAGCAAAGACAGACGGTGACCAGGTGCAGAAATTGGCCAGGATATTGTAACTGGATCCGGGGATCAATAAACAACAGGAGCCGGTCATGATATGAACAGAAACTGTGGATCATACGAAGCTCAGGTGAAGGGAGCCACGGAGCTTGAGAAGGCACCGAGGTTGAGAAGGCCACTACCCCTCTGACTTGGGATACAGAGTGCAGGAGAGAGGGCTGGGAGGATGCCTCAGACGTCCTTGAGGAGAGTGGTTCACCTGTAGAGCTTTAAAAGACATAGTCACGTGCAGAGCGATTAAGTTTCTTAATTTTTCTGAGCCCCATTTTCCACCTCTGTAAAGTGGGGATGACGAGGGTACTGACCCTGCAGGCTCCTGAGGATCAAATGAGAAGATACGTATAGGAGCCTAGCGCAGTGCCTGGTACAGCTTACCGAGCACGCAATAATGAACTGTTAACCTGTGTTGCTAAGGGAGGAGATGAAAGCAGAAGATTAAAAACAGGACAAACAAAACTCGGACGTATTACTCTTTGATCCCTCCTTGCCTTTGTACTGGCTGTTCCTCTGCCTAGAAGTCCCTTTCTTCCTTTATCTGCCCACACAGGTCACCTCTCGGTGGAGGATGCCCTGATTCCAGTGGGAACCATTGCTCCTTTCACCGTGTTCCCAGTCCCCATCCTCTCTTGTGCTTGACCACCTGTTCTTCTTAGATTGTTTACACACCTGTCTTCCCTGATAAACTGTGAGCCCCTTGAGGGCAGACCAGTGAAGCGTAGGTGCTTAAGGAATGTCGAAAGATTGATGAATATGTAGAAAATAGAGGAGAGGAGCAGAGAGAGGGCGAAACAAGTACAGAAAGATGTGAACTGAATCTAGGTGAAGTGTATATGGATGTTCATTGAACTATTTTTGCAACTTTTTATTTAGGTTTCTAAAATACAAAGTCGAAGGGGAAAAAAGTGAAAGATTTTTTTGTTTTCCTTT
Organism: Indri indri; assembly: GCA_004363605.1. NCBI lineage: Eukaryota > Metazoa > Chordata > Mammalia > Primates > Indriidae > Indri > Indri indri. Next base: position 108,032 of record RJWJ010001381.1, on the reverse strand, counting down.
TTAAATTCAAAGAATTTCTGTTTAGGCAGATTGGCCTGGGTTCTGACACCTATCATTTCTCCTCCCCTTGCTTGTCTGGCCTCCTTGGGCTGCTCTGGGCGCTCCTAAATGCTGTTTGTGACCAAAGGGCAAAGCTGTCATCTCTGCCTGCAGGTCTCTTTACCCAAGTTGGTTCCCATCAACTGGAGATCAACTTATAATTAAGAGAAAATTGGATCCCTCTCTTTTCATGTGAGCAACTCTCCTGATACCGCTTGGAAGCCGCAATGTATTTCCGAATTTGGGATAAAGAAGGAGAAGGTTGAATTTTGCAGAAAGGAAGCATTGAAACAGTCCTTTGAAAATGCATATCCATTTTAGAGGCAAAAAAAATAAAACCAAAAAACCAAAACCTCTGTATGTGTCACGTCTAGGTCCCCCTGCTGGGTGTTTGCAGAACAATAGCATCCCAGATCACTCGTAGAGCAATTCCATGTGCTGTGCTCTCTGAAAAGCACATGTTCAAAGCCATATCCCTCTGCAGCATGCACTGCTTAAACTGTCAAGCTCTGTGCTTAGATAAGCACAGTGGGCAAATGTGATTTCAAAACTAAAGCAAAGGTACATAACAAATGCTCTTCAAATGCTTCTGTTTTGTTTTATTTTACTTTTTTAAGAAGAAAGGGCCTGAGGCGAAGCCTGGAAGTAAAGACTGCCACGCATCCTTTCTGTTTTGTGTGTTGCTTGAAGAAGAGTCACTGCTTCTCAACTGAAAGTCTATCCTGTGATTATCCAAGGCTGAGGGGGTACTTTCTGAGCTAATAGACCTTTTATCAACATAAAAACAAAAGCAAAAACGAGTTCCTAAGAAACAGAACTTTCCGACAATGGAATGGCCTGTTCCCTGTGGTGGCATCTTCCCTATCAAGAAGGGTGCGAATGCTTGTGAGTGCCTGAGGCACTGGCTGGCCAGCAGGCACAGAGAGAAGTCTGCAGGTGAGTGTGGACTGACTGGTAAGCTGGATACACTGGGACCAGAGAAGGGACGTTTACATTGAGTGCAGGTTTGGACACGATCACTGCCAGATCCCTTTCCGTCTAACATACTGCCAGTCAGAAATTCTGAAGAATTGAGTGGAGAATCTAAAGCACCGAATCCATCTGCAGTGCCCCAGACTGATGCCATCTCTTCTACAGCCACAGGTATCATTGCTAATAGTGTCCAATCACGTATCAGTGTAACTCTCAGTCACAAGGTAGAACGTGCCAAGAGAATCCATGTGTCCTCTGTAGCCCAAGCCTCTCTCCTGAGCTCCAGACTCGTCTGCTAATTCGCTACTGTTCATTTCCACCCGCATGACTCACAGCACACCCAAGCTGAACGTGGTAAATCTGAGCTCATTATATTTACTTCCACCCTTGCTCAATCCCTTGGGTTTCTGATTTCAGCAAGTGGCACCTCGTCCCCCACACCAGACCAGCTGGATGCCTTCTCATTCCCACCTGCCCGCATCCACGGTGACCAAGTTCTGTCTGTCCTATAACCTTGCCGTCTCTTGTGTCGGCCCCTTCGTAGCCCTCTTGATGCCTTTGCTTCGCTTCAGGTCTTCAGCATTTGTTCTTTGGACCATTGCAATGGTCTCCTAACTGGTCTTCCTGCCTCTTTTTCTTTTTCAGATAAGCTTTTGCTTTGAGGCCAGAGGGATTCTAAAATATATTTAGGTCATTAAATATGAAATGTCTGATTTTGAATCAAAAGTGTGGTTTATTATACTCAAACAGGAAGCAGTACAATTAATCAAAGAATGCACCTAAACTATCGACACAGTTTTGCCATCTTAACGGTAGCTTGTTATGCCAGCAGTGAAGAAGCCTGGAGAGCAAGTGGCTATGAAATCGCAAAAGGTGTTTTCCACAGCTTGTTGAGAATTGAATATTTCTCCTTGCAAGAAGTGGTCCACAGTCTGGAAGAAGTGGTAGCCAGCTGGTGCAAGGTCTGGTGAATACAGTGGAAGACAGAGAGTTTCCAAGTCCATCTTCTGCAGTGTTGTTTTTTGTGACCCATGGTCTTGCAAGAGGATTGGCCTGTCTCTATTGACCAATCTCGCTGCTTAATCACAAGCATCCTCATCATTTCGTCCAGTTGGTTGCAGTAGACATCTGCTGTAATCAATTGACCAGGTTTCGTGATGCTATAGTGGAGAATACCAGTGCTGGACCACCAAACAGACACCATTACCTTTTTTGATGAATATTTGGTTTTTGGCACTTCATCGTTATCCAACCATTGTGCCAAATGCTTGCAACTGTCAAAAAGAATCCATTTTTCATCACATTTAACAACACGGTATAGAAATGGTTCACCTTTATGTCGTGACAGCAAAAAAAGGCAAGCTTTCAGACAAATTCTCTGCTGACGCTCATTCATGTGGAACCCATCTATCCAGCTTCTTTACCTTACCGATTTGTTCCAAATGGTCCAGTATTGTTGGAATAGTAATGTCAAACCGTGCTGCTAATTCACATGTAGGTTGAGACGGATTCGCCTCCACTACAGCTTTCAGCTCATCATCATCCACCTTGGTCTCAGGTTGCCCATGTGGCTCATTTTCAAGATTAAAATCACCAAAACAGAACTTCTCAAACCATCAATGTACTATGCACATCCTTCCCAAACACTTTGTGGATATTTCGAGCTGTCTGTGCAGCATTGGTTCCATGATGGAACTCATTCAAAAATAACACGGATTTTTGACTTATCCATGGTTTCACAGAAATTGCTCTAAAAAAATTTTGAAAGATAATCACAAGCCAAAGTGTGCGTTTGAAAGACTGAGCACGTACCTTCACAATAAACATAAAACAAGAAGTGTCAAAGTGAAACGCCAGAGATATCAACTGTCAAACTTAGTACTTAAGGAAATCAGACATTTCGTACTTAATAACCTAAATCAATCAGAGTAAATTGTTCCCCTGCTTCTGAGCCCGCTATGCCTATCCCATTTTCCACAGGCAAAAGTCCAAACTCCTTAGCACAGCATTCAGTATGATGCACGATCTAGCCCCTGCCTTCCTCCGCGTTCTTAAAGCATACATTCTAGCCATACCAAACCACGCACAGCTCTCTGAATAGGCCGTGCTTCTGTTTTATGCCTCTGGGCTCTGCCCTTACTTTTTCACTTACCTGAAGACCTCTTCCTCCCTGTATACATGACAAATAGCCATTCACCTGGCAAGACTCAGCTTAGGTGTCATTTCTCTATAATGCTGTTACCCTCACTCCCCAAGAGGGTGTCTTCTCTCCCTATTGTGCAAAGAGACCTCTATCAAGACATCTGTAATTCTTTATTTCCTTTTTTGACTTACACGTTCACCTCCCCATGGATGTCCAGAAACTTTTTGAACCAGGGACCAACCTTGTTTTACTCATCTTTGATCCTCCACGTTCTAGCACTGTGAGAAACTACATAATACTTACTCAAAAGGTATTTGTTTGAGTGAACAAATTAATCTACTATTTAGCTAGTCATGAGACCGCCATGGGGAACCATCACTGTCCATCTGGGGCCATGATACCATCTGTTCATTCTTCACCAGGTGTTACCTGGATATCCCCTGATCTCACAGCCACGTAGTACAGATGTGTCACCTTTACAGAACCACCCCCAGAGTTCATGTTCTGATTGCTGTCCTTGATTAGCAGGAGGCTGTCTATCTTCTCAGATGATCCTTCCAATCACTTCCAAATAGTGATATGAAGTAGGCAGCTGGATATCCAAGCCTGAAATCTGAAGTATTGGTCAGCACCACTGTGTATGGCTGGCCAGAAGGAAGTATGATTTAGCTTCATGGCTAAAGGCTCAGAAAGTTCTTTTCAAGGTCATAGGAGTCAAATATTACCCATGACAGAATATGGGCTTCTTATGATATTCTGCTTCCCTTGTCCATCAGAACAGTAAGCATGGGGTATATTTTGCTGAGCTCAACTTTGGGGATGAGTCACATTTTACCCCCTTTAGCACCTGCATGCAAGAGAGCTCTACCCAGTGGTCTAACAGGGACTTCAAACCTTGGCCTAATTAAAACTGAGTATCATTTCCCTCAACTCCCCCCAAAGAAAATAACCCCACTATCATAGATGCTTTCTCCTACACCTCCATGAGCAACACCCAGGCCAGACACGCAAATGTCAATCTCAATTCCTCCTTCCTCCCCCCGCCATGTGCAGGGGTGACACAGTCCCGGGGAAACTGCCTTCTTTGTGGGTGTCCGCACTTTGCCCTTCACCCTCCTTCCCACGCCACTTCCTTTCTTTACCCCATCATCGTTGCTTGTGTAGATAAGTAAACCAACCACTTCCACGGTCTTCCTGTCTCTAGTGTTGCCTTTTCTTGTACGGAATTGCCAGTGTCATCTCATAAAATAGGAATCTATATGTGTCACTCCTCTGCTGTAAAACCTCCAGGGACTCCTGCATGGTCTTTAGGTCTCTGCTGAGTTCCGCAGTATCACTTTATCACACACTCTTTCACTATGTTGGTCTTGAATACCTCTGATTCTTAAAACAGGTCATGTTATGTCCTATTTCCTAGTTCTTCAGTCTGTGCTGCTGCTTCTCGTGGAGTGCCTTCACGGCAGGATACTTTGGCTGCAGGTAACAGAAAATCCAACCCAAAACGCTTAAGCACTAAGAGGATTGATTGACTCACATAAGTCCAGGCATCTGGTGGTTCTAGGGTTGATTAAAGGCAGCAATTCCGTGGTATCATCGAGGACAAGTTTCCCCTTATTTTCTTACTCTGCTGAACTCTGTGTGGTCTCCTCAGGCTCACTTCCCGCCAGTTTCCAGAATGTCTGCCGCAGGTCTGAGCATCTTGCGCAGACGCGACTCCCAGCAGAAGGAAGAACCCGTTCTTTCTGGTGCGAGCTCTTTAAGAGTGAGGGCAACTTTTCTGGAAGCCCTCAAAGAAGAACTTGCCTGTTGTCTTATTAGTCAAAACTGAGTCCCCTGCTCATCACTAAACTCTCACTGGCAGAGGGGTTTAACAAAGCCAGCAGAGGTGGGAGGGAGAGAAGGACGCTGGAATGAGAAAACCAAGGCACTGCCGGCCTGGAGGAAGGGAGATGCCCAGGAGACTGGTGAACAGTGTCTGCTGCAGCCCTCTTTCCCCTTCCTTACCAGGCTAATTCCCGAATCCTCAGCTGAGATGCCACCTCAAGAGAGACTTCTCTGATCAGCTCCCTTCCTTCTGATGCTTTGGACAAGTTAACATACCATAGAATTTATCCCACCAGACCACAAGTGCCTGGAGAGTGGACTGTCTTTTAGTATCCATCACAGTTGCTAGCACGTACTTACAGGCAGTTGTGCTAATATTGGTTTAATAAGAAAATAAATGACAAACCTGAATTGTATAAGTTCAGGATGACTTTCTGCTTGCAATAGAAATCCAGCAATAGAGGTTTAACCAAATGAAGGGTTTTTTTTTTCTTTTTTCTTTTTTCTTTTTTCTTTTTCTTTCTTTTTTTTTTTTTTTGAGACAGAGTCTCACTTTCTTGCCTGGGGCGAGTGCCGTGGCATCAGCCTAGCTCACAGCAACCTCAAACTCCCAGGCTCGAGCAATCCTACTGTCTCAGCCTCCCGAGTAGCTGGGACTACAGGCATGTGCCACCATGCCCGGCTAATTTTTGCTATATATATTTTTAGCTGTCCAATTAATTTCTTTCTATTTTTGGTAGAGACGGGGTCTCGCTCTTGCTCAGGCTGGTCTCGAACTCCTGAACTCAGGACGATCCACCTGCCTCGGCCTCCCAGAGTGCTAGGATTACAGGCGTGAGGCACCGCGCCCGGTGGGTTTGTTTTTTTTCATGGAACAATTCCAGAGGAAGAGGAACCCAGCTAATAGAGACGCTCTCTCAGTTCAAGAGCCCAGGCTGCTTCTAGCATCTTGCTTTTCTATCCTGAGCATATGACTACATGTTTCCATGAGCACACATTGGCCTTCAACCTCCATAGAGTCCATGCTCCAGGCAGCAAGGAGGGCTGAGGGTACGAGGTACTTGTCAACTGAGTCTGTGCCTTGTCCTCAGATAAACGATAATTCTCTCAGCAGCTCCACCTAGTTGACTCCTGGTTATATCCCATTAGCCAGACGTGGGTCTGGTTTTATGAGGACACTGTCAACACAAACATTGTTGGGGTTCTGTTAGTTAGGGAAAAGAGGAGACTATATAATGTGAGTGCCCTTAGGCAGTATCTGCCCTAGTGACCTCCAAAGAGTCACAAGGTGATTTGCTCTTTATTTGTCGTTCCATCTGCCAGCTTGAAACAAAACAGCAACCATTAAAGGTTGTCATGTGACCGTATTGTGTTACATAGAAACCAGCCTTGTAAGAACGGCTTACGGCATATTATCCACCATCCTCATTAAGGATATTAAGGAGACAATGCTGAGAAGACTGACGCCCAAAGAGACTCAGTTGCTGGAGACAAAATCAGATATTTTGGTGGCAGAGGCTGCGGGAAACAACTTATCTTTATCTCAAGTCTAACTCCCTTAACATTCCGGGGCATTTAGTGATTTCAGTGCATATGATCTTGAGACAAGAGAAATTAGATTTATTAACTTCTTTTTCCAGTTTTACCTAACAAGGTTTCCAAAACCAGAAACCATATTTGCGTGATTTTCTAGATACAAAGCCCAGTAGAGAGTCATGGAATGAAGATCTTAATGCAGTCCTCCCTGCTTCTCTGCCTGGACTTCTTTCTAGAAAGATGCAGGGAAGACCCATTTGCCCGTGGCAGTGGCTGCAGTTACCGCTATTCACACCTAGATGGCACTCATACATTGTTCGGGAAACCAGCTAGTGTTAATATTAACCGCCTGGTAGAAACTGACAAATTCCTGAGTCAAGGTGGTGAAAAGTTAAATATAGGTGGCTTTCAGACACGGCTGGGTAAACGCATTGGTCAAAGCAGAGGTGGTGAAAACTGGGGACTGGCTGTAAACACATTTGATGATTGTATGGAAACCCCCTCGCCTTCCGTTCTCTCTGCCTCCCGGCAACCACAGCAGGCGAACCGGGAAACAGACGGGCGGGTCTCACCTGGGCACGCCTGGCTGACCAGCAGCCCTGCCCCAGAGGGTCAGGGGAAACACGCTCACCTTGCTCACATGCGCTGAGGGGTCATGACAGAGCAGACCTAGTCGCCATGTCAGACTTCGCTATTCAGATGGAGAAGGCTTATGCGTTGAGTTGAGTTAGTAATTAGGGGATTGGCTTTTAAATTACTCTTGTAGACATACGCGTGTATATTATTATTCAATACTTGTGATGTAAAACTCTTTTTCTAACTGGCCAAATTATTTTTGGGTATGTTGGACACTGTTTCTGTGTGGCAGTACGCTAGAGTGGTGAAGAACATGGGCTTCGGAGTGGGAGAGACCTGGGTTCCAGGTTAGGTTCTGTCACCTGCTATGTGTAGCCTTGGGCAGATTAATTAGCCTCTGTGTGCCTCAGAAAAATGAAGGCGACAATAGAACCTACTGCACAGAGTCATGGTGAGGATTGCGTGAGATAATTCTATGTAAACCACCTAGCACAGTGCTGGCTATATTGTCAGGACTAAAAAAAAAAAAACAGTTATTATTATTAATGCCATCTACTCTAAAGACATGAAAGTAACAGAAGACAATGATGTTAATCAGTTGTTCCCATTCTATACAGACATTTTATAATCATTTTAGCATGGGCTGTAAAAAGTGTTAGGAGCAAAATGAGAAGTAAAATTGGACAGTAAAACCTAGATTCAAGTTGAAATAGCATTTTAGAAATAAGTAGACTTACTTGGGAGGAAATTGATTTGCACCTATACAGACCCCAAAACCACTAGGAAATGAAAAACAAATCATGTTAACACCAACTGGTCTTTGCCTAGTTCTTTGGGTAGCTTTCACCACAAATTCATAGTAGGAATTGTAGACACTTAGAAAAAAACTACTGAGGGTTAAAAGCAGGAAAAGAACCCCGTCCCTTTATTAAAGTGCCGTGACAATGCAGAGAGGTGGCTGCACTGTGGTGTAGGACAACTGTCCGGAGTGTCGCAGATGGTCCTAAGGGGTGGAATCAAAGGAAGGAACAAAGGAAGGAGGGTTTGGTGTTGGACAAATGTATGAACACGGCAGCGTGCGTTTGAAAAAACGCAAGGAGGACGGCAGACCTGTTTCTTCTCCCCTAACCCCAGTCAGGTCTGGTTACTGCAGTTGATGAATCGGGGGGGTTGCGTGTCCACACGGCCCCGTACGTTCCACTGACTGGTTGGCATTGCTGCCTGCAGGAAAGAAGCCTCAGCCCGGAGGAAACGCAGAGACTTCCCTGTGCGTGCCCTGTGGTTGCCGGCCCAGGTGACAGTAATGCGGGCAGCTGAGGATTTCTTTTCCTGCCCTAATTTTCACCCAGGAGAACTGTGCCTGCTCAGAGAGGGTTTGGGAGAGTAGAGCAAGGAACAAACAGAAAGCATCTTCAGTCTGGGCTCAGAAGATCCAAGTTCACATCCTGCTTCTATCATTTTTCAGTTGTGTATCCATACAGAATTCGCTTCTACTCTGAGCTTCGGTTTTCTCATCTGCAAAATGAAAATAATGATTCTTACAGCACCCGAGGTAGTGTAAGAAGTATAAATGAGCCACAAATTGGAGTCTGCAGAGATGTAACTTTGTTCACAACTGGGCTCAAATTGCTCACAAGCCCCCATGTCCACTCGGCAGTGTAGAGGAGGGAAGTATCCTTCTCTCCACCCTTCTGGGTTCCTTGGCTGGGCTATGAATTCTATGGACATAAAGCAGATTAACAGGAGAACAACCATATTCATTTAACAATTAGGCGCATAGGCCCGGGAGTCCCACAGAATATGAGACTTGAAAAGGGGTCAGATGACTGGAGCCTGTATAGCACCCTGAGTGACAGAAAGGAATAGGGCCTTGGGGCTTCTCGGGGTGGTGGCCACACATTTGTGGGAGGGTGAGAGGAGGAAATGTATGGAGAATAAAAGTTGTCTTGCTATGCAGATAAAAAGTTCTAAGGTAATAAAAGTTGCCTCTGAGCAACTCTTAGGAGAAGAGGTGACAGCTGTCTGGGCTGGGTCAACGTCTAGGCTCTCTCCTGTGATCCCAGGCAATCTTCCCTGGTTAATAAGATTTCCAGGGAAGGGACTCATGACAGTCGAGTTCCTTTTGGAGAACCCATTTTTAGGCAGATAAGGGGATCTCAGGGAAAGCCTCTGCCTCCATCCACTGTTCCCCAAGTGCCTCAGTTCCGAGTGTTCAGCAACCAAAGCGGCATATTTGGGGGTGGCATTCCCTGAACTCCTTCCGTAGACATGGTATGCATTTCCAATTGGTAGACAGAGGCCTGGGGCTCTGCCTTCCAGTCAGCCATTTCCAGTTTAGAAGCCTCTTTTGGAAAACTCTCTCTCAGAGCCCCGCCCTCCTCCTTGTCAAGGTTCTTTCTCTTCCCCTTTCCCCTTTCCCGGTTCTCCTGGGTAGAGCCGGGGTGGAGGAGGAAGCATGCATAGTGCTGTGGCCCCGGGGAAAGAGGGTTTGGTCCCTGTTGTCCTTGCCTGCTGGTTCTCGCTGGCCACGTGAGCCAGAGTTGGTTTGCCTGGTCCTCGGGCTCTCTGTGCTCCTACCCCTACTTCAGTCCCGGGTGTCACCCTTGCTCTGTGTCACAGACGGGGGAGGGCTGGTGAGCTGCGTGGTCCTCCCGAGTGCCCTGGTGCTCACAGGCGCCCTGCTTCTGCACCAGGTTCCCAGCTCTGGGCCGGCCACCTCGTGCCTGGACACCTCCCACAGCCACTATGGCCTTGGGGTCACTGTCCCAGATCCTTCCTCGGCCTAGACTCCCCCACCACACTGCTGTTTCTTCTCTCCTGTCCTGTGCTGCTGGGGACACCGTCAGGTGGTCTTCCAGCTCCCACTGTCCCATGTGGGAAGGAGGACACAAGTCCCTTTGACATTGGGTTCCCAGTGCTCTCTGGAGGTTTCTAATGCCACCCCCTTGTGTTTCTACCCTGGGCTGGGTGGGGGAGGGGCTACATGAGGAGAAAGAAAAGGGCCCACACTTTGCACTCTAGCCCCTCCCCTCCCAGTCTCCTCTCCTCCCTCGGTTCTCAAAGGAATTTACCCCTGCTGTGGACTGAATTGTGTCCCCCACCGAGTCCATATGTCTATGATGTGATGGTATTTGGAGGTGGGGCCTTTAGGAGGTAGTGAGGTTTAGAAGAGGTCATGAGGGTGGGGCCCTCATGATGGGATCAGTGCCCTTGTAAGAAAAGACACCAGAGAGCTTGCTTTCTGTCTCTGTTGCTTCTCACACCCACCGAGGAAAGGCCATGTGAGGACGCAGCAAGAAGGTGGCCATCTGCAAGCCAGAAAGAGAACTCACCAGAAACCAACCCTGCCAGACCTTGATCTGGGACCTCAAGCCCCAGCAGTGAGAAAATAAGCTTCTGTTATTTAAGCCACCCAGTCTTGGTATTCTGTTATGGCAGCCTGAGCCCCTGTGGTAACGCATTGCCTCCTGCCATAGCTTGCCACTTGCCTCTTCTCTGCAGTGTAACTTACAGTCATACCCTGTGCTTAGACCCCAGATTTGGATGAACTTGCAGGCAAAGCCCTTTCAGAATTCAAAACTAAACTCTTTGATCTGAAGCGCCCAGCTCTTGCAAGTCAACAATGTTTGCTGTTAGCGTCTTCTGTCTGAAATGGGCTTCAGCAACTCATCAGTCATCTCCTTTGTCCTTGGCTGCCTCACTGGTTGGAGGGCTATGGAGCAACGTGGTGTTGCCTACCACGAGTAAACAATATGTTGGATAATAATTGCAAAGCATATTGGTGGCATGAGCAGCTGTGAAATTGTTTAGTACTATTCCTGGTAAATAATTGATTCTCAGTGACTGTTTCTAAATTTTGACATCGAGTAACAGTTATAAACTTGGGTGTCCTAAAAAACAAAGCTAAACTGCACTAAAACAATGATTGTCTGCTTGTTGGTAGCTTTGTTCCCTGGAGTCATGATATTCAGGCACTGGTTATGTGCAGTTGTAAAGATTCTCTGATGAGAATTTAATGGATAGGTACATTAAAAAATTTGATTGTGGTGGTCATTGCCACCTTGTGTAGTGACCATCAAGACCGCCTGCTGGCAGCTCCCAGAGATGAGAAACCCCAGGCATCTCTTCCAGGCGTGGGAGCATTGCAAATGAACCTTGGTGTCCACAGTGAGGGAATGCTCTTTAGAATGAAAGAAGTGCATGGAAAATAACTTACAAGAAATGTATTAAATACATTTAAAACCACTCTTCCCTCTCCTGCTCCTCTAGGAAAGAAATTTGGGGAAAAAAAAAAGAAAGAACAACGAGTAAAACTTAATGCTTAAGTCAAACAAGGCAGTTTCTGTACATTGATGTAACTGGATAGCTTTGAAAAGGAGGGTGGGATCATCCCTGGCCCAGCTCCTGGGCCTGGCCCCTCTCCCAGCCATGGGGCTCAGGAGCCTGAGGCCCTGCCTGTGACACCTTGCTCTTGAGATACTCTAATTTATAGTTAATGCCTTTTAAGCAAACAAGAGGGAGAAAAAAAAATCTGGTTCGTATTAGGGCAACTTGCAATGAAGGGAAGTCTGGGAGTTCAAAGAAAAAATGTCCCAGGAAAAGCAAAGCCCGTTAAAATTCATTCTAAGTGGTCAGGAAGGTAATTGAAAAGAAGGCTTTCTCAGTGCGATGTTGGCAGGCCAGCTTCCCTCCTGCTGCCCCTCTCTCTCTCCAGTCATCTCTCTCTGACATTAAGGTCATTCCAAAGAGGAACAAAATTAACAAGAATTTGTTACTAAGACATGCTAAATTGACTGAATAAATAAAATCCCCAAAGCTCAGTTGATGGGAGCAATAAATACACTCTCCTTCCAAAGCCAGAAGCCTTTTGGACCCCTCTGTGGCTTTGATTTTCAGTATGAATCTTCCCTGGGTTGATTAGAGGCTCCTTTCCCTTCCCACGCCCACCTCTGCCATTCACAAACATCTGCTTCACCTGCCTACCATTTGAATTTTCTATCACGAGTAAGTTCCTACGTTGTTTCCCTGGGCTAAGGCATCTTTTGTGGCTGTGTGGCTTGTTGGAGGTCTGCAGCGCAGGGAAGATGAGGGCCAGGAACTTTGCTTTCCCTCCTTCTGCCTGGCACAGAAGCCTTGAGCGTCTCCAGGCTGGAAGCTTTGCATGCCTGCTGCAGCAGTAGCGGCACAATGACTAGATCAGAAGGGCTTGGAGCGGCGGGTTGCGTGGAAGGTGGTATTACAGGGCTGGTCGTGTGGCTCTGTTTACTGAGAAGCCCGTGGTTTTTGCTTATACTGGATGTTGATTTGGAGGGTTGGGAGGTGCAGTCTGAAGGAGAGCATCCTTCGCCTCCACCAGCCACCCATTAGCCCTGCTGCTTCGTGGATTGGGGGATGGAGGGGCTCACCTAATACGTAGCCATCATTCAACCCTCCAGGGCAGCTTGTCTCTTCGGCCGCATCCGTATGCCATCAGCCCCATCCCCAGCATTAGGGACTCATTCCTTTGACCTAAGGAGTTGGCCTGTAATCTGCAATAAAAATGCTGTTCTCCCCGGGGACATGACACCGGGCCCAGTGTGAAAGTGAATTTGTGGATGTAATCTGTTCCAGATGAACCCCAATTTGGTTGAGAGGTAGGGGGGCAGAAATTAGGAGCAGTGAGGAGGGGGCAGAAATTTGACACAAGTAGATGCTGAAAGGGAGGTGGGAGGTGTCAAAGACAAAATTGCTCCCTTCACCTCGGGTGGCCCTGGATCGAAGCAAGGAGCACAATTCTTTGTGATTCTGTGAGCTTTTCCCGGGCAATACTTACAAATAGGTCCTATTGTTTCTCTTGAGCAGCAGAAGCTACTGATCCTGCCCTGTTGAGGTCAGTTTCCTCTCTTTTTCTGCCTGCCAGAGAGTCAGGGGTCAAGCTCAGCCCAGTTTGACCCACTGGCCTTTTGGACGGGGCCGCCCTTTGTAAGCAAAGTCAGGTTTTGACTCCCTCAATTAGAATCCCCTAGTATGAATGGCAACGTTATTTTGCAGTGTTTGGTTTGGTTATGAGGAAAGAACTTTTCTCTTCCTCTCTTTTCCTCTTGTGGTTTACTTTTGGATTGTTTAAATAAATAGATTGAAAATGTCCCCTGTTGAGTATCCAGAGAGCGCTAAGACAGCATACCATGTTTATTCATATATTTTTCCACCCCATACATTCCCCTTCACCTCAAATTTTAAGGCAATCTTAAAATTTCTTTTTCCTATGTAATTTCTTCCACTTCCAGAAAGAATTTCTGCCAAAAGCAAAAGGAGCTGCCTTAAAATATTGGTAAAACAGATAAGATGCTTAGATGTTCATACTTGCTGAAATAAAAAGGAATAGCATTGTTTATTGCACCGCGGGAGTGACGGAGGTGCTGTGCTAACAAGCACGTCACTTGATCATCTCAACCAGTCACCTCAAAACAAACTTACCAGGTAGATTTTATTATGATCTCCATTTCACAGATAGGAAAACTAAAACACACAGCAGTTCGCCCAAGGTCTGGTACCTGGTGGGTGGCTGAGTTAGAAATCAAAACGTACACTGGGGAAAAGAATCCCTATTCAATAAATGGTGCTGGGAAAACTGGGCAGCCACATGTAGAAGACTGAAACAGGATCCACACCTTTCACCTCTCACAAAAATCAACTCACGGTAGATAACAGACCTAAACCTGAGGCATGAAACTGTAAGAATTCTAGAAGAAAATATTGGAAATACTCTTATAGACATTGGCCTAGTAAAAGAATTTATGAAGAAGACCCCAAAGGCAATCACGGCAACAATAAAAATAAATAAAGAGGACCTGATCAAATTAAAAAGCCTCTGCACAGCCAAGGAAACTATCACGAGAGCAATCTACAGAATGGGAGAAAATATTCACGTGCTACACATCCGATAAAGTGCTGATAAGTAGAATCTATATAGAGCTCAGGAAAATCAGGAAGAAAAAAATCAAACAACCTTATCAAAAAGTGGGCAAAGGACATGAACAGAAACTTTTCAAAAGAAGACAGACTAATGGCCAAGAAACACATAAAAATTCTCAACATCTCTAATCATCAGGGAAATGCAAATCAAAACCACAATGAGATATCACTTATCTCCAGTGAGAATGGCCTTTATCAAAATGTCCCAAAGCAGTAAATGTTGGTGTGGATGTGGAGAGATAGGAACACTCATGCACTGCTGGTGGGACTGCAAACTAGTATAACCTCTGTGGAAAGCAATATGGAGATACCTCAAAGAGCTACAAGTAGAACTACTATTTTGATCCAGCAATCCCATTGCTGAGCACCTACCCAAAGGAAAAAAAGACATCCTATAAAAAAGACATCTACACTCAAATGTTTATAGCAGTTAAATTCACAGTTGCAAAGATGTGGAAACAACCCAAGTGCCCATGAATACATGAATGGATTAGTAAAATGTGGTATATGTATACCATGGGGTTCTACTGAGCCACAAAAAACAATGGTGATCTAGCACCTCTTGTATTATCCTAGATAGAGCTGGGGCCCATTCTGCTAAGTGAAGTATCTTAAGAGGGAAAAAACAAGCACCACATGTACTCACCATCAAATTGGTGTTAACTGATCAACACTTAAGTGCACATATAGTAGTGACATACATCGGGTGTCAGGCAGGTGAGGGGGGAGGAGGGGATGGGTATATTCACACCTAATGGGTGCAGTGCGCACCATCTGGGGGATGGACATGCTTGAAGCTCGGACTCGGATGGGGCAAAGGCAATATACATAACCTAAACATTTATACCCCTGTAATATGCTGAAATAAAAAAAAAAACAAATCTCAGCAGAGGAACTTTTGAGTCTGAGAGCCCCATGCTGAGGCTACACTGCTTCCTACTCGACAAGCCCTTATCCTGGAAACTGGAAGAGAGTTGGGGTGAAATGGGGAAGTGAAACAGTAGTAAATGAGGAAAGAACCTAACTTCTGTTTTGGATTATGGCATATGTATTCCTTGAGTTTTCATCTCTTTCTGTAGCAGCAACCAAGAAATTTTCCCTTCAAAATGCCAACCTGGGGCATTTCCATTCTCTAATGAACCCTTGTTATTCTAGCTCAAAATGATAACATGAGGGTTCTCTGGAATCCCAAGAGCCCCTTCAAGGAAACATCCTAGGGCCGGGGATGGCCTTCCCTCCAGAAGCTGCAGTTTCCCAGCTGCCTCATGAACTTTGTCTCACTGAGAGGTGAGGTATGGCATCATGCACATGCATTAGACAAGGATGAAGACCCCATGATGTGCAGAACTCTGTCCTATAAAGAAGCCAGGATGATGGTGATACAGGTGTTTCCAACCTTGTACATTCTGCCTGGGGTTAGGAAATGAAAATTCATCACCTGAAAAACAATGCAGATGTTTTACCATGGAATGTTTGCCATGGAATGCAGATGTCGTGCCATGGTCCTTTTTAATCTGGCCCGTCCCACAGCTCCAGCCTCCCGTCTGCCATCCCCGCCCAGCACAGCCACCTCAGCCTTCTTGTTCTTGGGTCTTGCCAAGCCCACACTCACAGCTGGGGCGTGACACCTGCTGGAGCTTGTGACCCTGGGGCCTTCACAGGGGTCACCCCTTCACTTCTGTGAGGCCCTATTCAGAGGGTCCTCCTAGTACCCGCCTATCTCCTCCACCCCCTTCTACCGCCATACTCTACCCCCTCACACTGCCTAATTTGTCCCATATCTGCTATTCTTACCTGAGATTTTAGTGTTTGTTTGGTTACATGTTTATGGCCTGTCTTCCCCACTGCGGGCCCCATGAGTGAAGGGTGTTAGTCCATCTTGCTCACCGCTGGGTTTCCAGCACCGCAGCAATGCTTGGTACAACTCTATTAAGTGAACAAATGAATTCAGGGTATCTGTGGTGTCAGCAGTTACCAGATCCTTTCCCAGAGGAGTCCTCAGCTTTTCCAGACCTGGAATAAATTATTAAAGTAAAGCAATCCTGCGAAAATGTAATCTTGTTATAATAAATCTCTTTATTTATAGGCATTGCATATTGACATGCATATGCATTACATATTTACATTTATATGCATATGCATTGGTTTAATTCTTTACTGACCATGGGTAAATTATTATAATTGTTATTAGTATTTCTTTCACAGATGATAAAACTGAAGCTCAGAGAAATTCAGTGACTTGCCAAAAATCATATAAGTGTCAAACAAATATTTTATGATATAAATACACATGGAAATATGATTTGTATATCTATCGTTATGCAGTGGAAAGAGCCTAGGATTTGGAGCCAAAAGGTTTATTTTGTCTTAGTTTGCATTTTAGTGTGTTTATAGCTATGTTATCAAAGGCAATATACTTCCCTTTCTAAACTTTGGTATTCTTATCTCTAGAATTCAGATAATAAGTCAAAAAAAAAAACAAAAACGAGACTACACTAGGACTATCTGTGACAGTATAGATGAAGTACTTAGAGTGCAGTGTACTTGGTAGGGACTCAGTAAATGTTTGTTGGCTTCTAAACACTTATTTCTTTGCCTGTAAAAATACCATGCCTACCTCCGGGCTTTGTTATTAAGCTCAAATAAAGTAAGGTACCAGAAGTACTTCATGAACAATAAAGCATAATGTAACTGTTAACTGATCGTGTAACTGTCATGTCTCAAAACACTAGCCAGCATAGCCCAGGACTTTCTAAAAGAGAAATAAAGGTGAAGAAAATATTCTATTCATCCTTAGACATTCCTGGAAAACCCATTCAAGACATTTATGTTCTTATTCTCTGAGGTTTCTGCAAATTTAGGTTTTAATCTTTCACAGGGAATTTTTTTTAAAAAAACTTACTTACTCATTAAAAACCTTGACTCTAGTATTCATTTGCAGTGGTCCCCAGAGTGGACAGCCAGTCACACGTTCCGTAATCTGCTGGGTGCTCAGATGGGACTTTCTGTGCTCGAGTCCTTAAGTATACCAGCATCAACGTCCTATGTTTTATTTATTATAAATCTTTCATTGAAAATAGTTGGGAATTATATTTGAAGGAACTTAAAAGTACGCGTTAGGTTGCTTTCTCACGAATTGCTAACTTTACCGTTGCTGCTCCCTTTTGACTCTTCAGTAGGACTCAGCTTTTCCTTTCTCTTTTTCTCTTGTTTTCTGTCTGGTCAACGTGCTCCCGAGCCTTTGCTCCCAGCGAAGAGCCGGAGTACTATGTCAGGCACAGATTTTGGTCTGCGCTGACCTTGCTTGGTTCAAGGTAGACTGAAATATTTCTTCTGTAAGTTTTATTCAAAAAGTTGTATCTCTTGGCATAAAGTAGAACATTTGAAGAAAGGGGTTTTTTAGATTCCTTTTTAATTTGAAAAATGGAAGAAGAAACACATACACTTTGAAAGTAAAAGTTACCCATAATACTTATACTTAAACAAAATGCATGCAAATTTAGGAGCAAGTATATATAAACCGAAAAGTTACGTAGAATAACTGTTGTTATTTCAGAATACCATTTTGGTTTTGTAAAGGTTTAGCTCACTGTGTGCAGCTCTGAACTAGACAGTGGAGGATGACTCAAGACATTCTAGGGAGGTGAGGTATTATCAGGTGAGTAAGCTTTACACTTTCAATTTTTTGGATTGTGTTTCCTTTTGAAGACTATGCATTTATTCAGTCTTACACGGCCTGGATCCACATCTTCCCCTCTGCCACACTCGATCACAGTACCTTTTATGGCCCTGAAGTTACCAGCACTCTCTACCTCCGAGTCTGTCTAGGGTTTTTCTACTGCGGGCCACACTGGTGTCTCTCCTACAACAAGTGCCATGGCCCCTTTGTCATGTTCCTCTGGAGCTGTCCCCTCTTTACCCCTTGATCTCTGTGGCCCACAATACTGATGATAATTTTCTTTCTTGAACACGTTCCTAAAGAATTCCCTAAGGGAGTGGCTAAGAGGTTGAAAGCTAGGCCAGGGTTCTAAGCCGACTCAGGCTAATAGAAGAAATAAATCACTCGCCAGCATTCATGAGAATATAGGTAGACAAGCAAGAAGGAGAAGAAATACAAGTAGCCTGTTTTGTTTTTATAGGCATGCCACTGGCCCCAGATAACCCCAGGAGTAGATTAAATGGTATATTAAAAGACACTTAAGTATCATGCTGTCTGCTCCAAATTAATGGATCAACATACATTTCACGTTGAATTTATCATGCCTCTGCCTACCAGCAGGACCGGATGGCACGTGGCATATTTGCACATTCTGGAAACAGCAGCTTGGTTTATGATGCCTCAAGTCCTGAACTCATGTCAATAGCTGGTAGTAATGCCCTGGACTCTCCAGGAGCTGATTTATCCTGGACCTTTGAAAGTCAACAGACACTTTTCAGTATCTGGGTTTTGGCCTTTCTCTCACTGGGCTGTTAGCTATCTATTTATTGAAAATAGAACAGGACTACTTTGTGACAATGATGAACATTACCTGTTTGAGTACAGTTGAGCTACATTTAATGTTTAATACAAGGTCACTTTACCTTGCTGGTGTCTGGTCATTGCCACACAGCTTGATAGAACTGCGAGTTACCAGAGCAGAGTTTGCAGGGAATACTGACCTAATCATTCATTGCACAAGGAAGTCAGTCCTGGAAAGACCAAATAAAACTTGTGTCTTCTGTGTGGCTTCCTATGTCTCCAATTTGTCATGTCGGTCCTCTTAGTTGGACCCCTACTATTTAAGCACTACAAAGAAAAACTGAATTTTACTGATTGTAGCTGTGTATTAAGTTCCCAGTATTCCTTACCTATTGCTGCATAACAAATTATTTTAAAACTTAGCAATGTAAAAACAATAATAAATATTTATTATCCCACAAAGTTTCTGTAGGTCTAGAATTCAGGAGCAGCTTAGCTGGGTGCTTCTGACTTAGGGACTCTCATGAGGTTGTTCCTCAAGGTGGTAGCTGGGCCTGCAGTCATCTGAAGGCTTAACTGGGGCTAGAAGATCTGCTTCCAAGGTAGCTCAGTCACATGCCTAGTAAGCTGGTCCTGGCTGTTGGTAGGAGGCCAGATCCTCACTACATACACCTCTACGGGGCCCTTTGAGTGTCTTCACAATATGACAGCTGGCTTCCCTAGGTCATCCAAGAAAGCACAAGGTAGAAGCCCTAATGTATTTTGTGACTTAGCCTCAGAAATTATATACCCCATTGTTTCTGCAATCTTACTGGTTACACAGGTCAGAAATATTCAGTGTGTGAGGGAACTATGTAAGGGCATGAATACTATAGACCCTCTTACAGGTAGACTATCCTCTATGGCCTTGCAGAACTTTGAGTCCTGTTTAGTAGAAAATTCCTATAGTGTTATTTCAAATAAGGAAGTGAATGTCCTCTTGGGATCTATAGGGGCTATCAGTATTAAATATGGCTACCCAACAGTGTCAATAATATATGTAGTCCTTTTAAAAGAGCTATTCTTTTCCAAAAATCTAATATGATGTTAGTTAAGAAACAAAAATACCATCCAGAAAAGTCAAGGTTAGCGTCCACTTTTGATTGCAATTTCCAAGCAGGATTTTCTTCCACCATAATGAAACCATATGTGGGCACTGTCAGTTTTTTTTTCCTTCCCTAGTGTCTGCGTTGGGAAAAGTTAAACAAACAGATCAAAACCGAACCTCCTCTCACAAAGTTACCATTCATGGGTTGCCATCCTGGAGTGCAGGCCAGGTTCTTTTGTTAGCTGCTCCTTTGAAACCCATGGCCAAGAGTGCCTGGCACGAAGCTTTGTGTGTTGGCAAGCCAACCCCAGTGAGTTGGAAGCTCCTTCAGAGCGAAGAAACAAGACAGGAAGCATTGTAGAATCCTATCTCTTGTAGCCTTATAGTTGGAAGGGATCTGAGTGACCCTCTAGGCCTGACTTTCAGTGTTTGCAGGGATATATTGAAACACTTAAGGTGTGATAGGTGATCATCCGCTTCTGCTCTAATACCTTCAATGAGAAAACATGTACTGCTACTACCTTTGATTGTCAAACAGCTCTCATTTTCTATTGGAGCCAAGTTTTGTCTCTATATATCTTATGACCATTGACCCTTAATTCTTCTTTTCTGTGGAGCAAAACCAAATGTGAAATTCCATCAAATATTAGTATTTTAAAACCACTCTCATGTGGGTCTCCTTAGTCTATTCCAGGCTAAACATTCTGTGTTTTTTCAGCCTTCTCTTCTAAGATCAGTCTCCAAATCACTTACTATCTTAGTTTCAAAGGTCCATCTGAAAATGTGGTATCCATTCATTTGTGTGACAGGTTATTTGTTGAATGCTGTCTATTGGCAAGGCACTGTGCCAGTGCAGATGTCTTAACAGGACAGAGTTGAGTGAGACTGTTTCTTCCAGTTGATTTGGATGTTGTGTTTCTATTGAAAAAAACAAAGATTACAGTATTTTGTTTTGTTTTGTTTTTGCAGCCATGTCAAACATTAGATTATTTTTGGCCGTGATCAACTAAAATTATCGGTTTTTGTTGAAGGGACCGGTTGTCAGTTCAGGACTTCCCAATCCTATATTCATGTAATTGATTTTTTTTTAACCTAAATGAAAGACTTCACATTTACCTCCATCCAATTCCTTCTTGTTGTTCTAGCTCATTGTTCCAGCCCATTGAAGTCATTTTGATATTCACTAACTCTTAAATCTTGATTTTGTCATATAATTATTTCTCCCAGCTTTGTGTCATCTGCAGTTTTGGTCAGCATTTCTTCTATCTTCATATCCAAGTCACCCACAGTAATGAGGAAAAGAATGAGACCAGCAGCAGAGCCATTTGGCGGGCCCCTGGACACCTCCCTTCCTCCTTCCATCAGCACTCTTTGAGAACAGGTTTTCGGCCAACTACGAGTTGCCTAAATTATGCCATCGTCTGGTCTGCATTTCTCCATCTTGTCCACAAGAATTTCCTGAGAGACTTTGCCAAATGCCTTGATTAATCAATACATTCTGGGTCTCTGACATTCACAGTTGTCAGTTGTAGTAACCTGCTTCTTACTCCAGAGGAAGAAAGGAAATGGGGCAAGCTGGGGACTCTGGTCCTCGGCCGAGTTCCCTAGACACATAACTCCTGGGTCAGTCTAGGGGACTTCTAGGTTCACGAAGATATGTCTATTGCCTGACCCCTTGCCCTGACCCTTTAGAATGGGGGTGGAGGGACGTCATTCTTATAAGTGTTATAATCCTGATTAGACTTCTTATCTCCACTCCTAATCACCTGCTCTTTCTAGCTATCCTGGGTTGCCTTTTAACCTCATTTGTCTGCACTCTGCCATGCTTCCACCCTCGGGTTCATGGATCTTCATAATTCAAATTACCAAATATTTGATTACCTAATGTAAGATCCTGTGCAAGATATGGCCATTCCATGTCAGTGCTTTTTTTTTATTTCAGGATATTATGGGGGTACAGATGTTTAGGTTACGTGTGTTGCCCTTTCCCCGGCTCCCCCCGCCAAGTCTGAGTTTCAAGTGCGTCCATCCTTCGGATGGTGCGCATCGCACTCTTTGTGTATGCATATACCCGTCCCCTCCTTCCCCCTTCCCCCTCCACGTGTGAGTGCTTTTTAATGCACCCTGTATAGACCTCCAAAACCCCCAAACGTGAATCTATGACAAGCCCTCCTGGTCAGCTCTGCTCCATCTTAGTAAGTCCTTCAGACTCATGCTTCTTTCCACCATCTTGGTTGTCCAACCTTATGCATTAGGACTATTTGTTTTGGTTCCATGCCCTGATTGCACATTTCATCTCTGTATAGCCACTTTCCTCTGGCTCAGACCTTGTTTCCCATTATGATGTGGCTTCCATTGGCTCAATCACCATAGGTAGGATGCACATTGCTCCATCTCCACCCTGGAACCTTCATGGCAGAAACTACCTTTTACCTGTCAGAAAGATTGGAGAGGCAGCGTACAGGTAAGTAGATGAGAAGACTGGGTTCCAGTTCCCAAGTTGCTGGCAACCCAGTATTGTGCATTGCCTGTTAATTTAGAGATGGTGTACTCTTTTTTTTTTTTTTTTTTTTGAGACAGAGTCTCACTCTCTTGCCTGGGGCGAGTGCCATGGCGTCAGCCTAGCTCACAGCAACCTCAAACTCCTGGGCTCGAGCAATCCTACTGTCTCAGCCTCCCGAGTAGCTGGGACTACAGGCATGCGCCACCATGCCCGGCTAATTTTTTTCTATATATATTTTTAGCTGTCTAATTAATTTCTTTTCTATTTTTTTGGTAGAGACGGGGTCTCACTCTTGCTCAGGCTGGTCTTGAACTCCTGAGCTCAGAACGATCCGCCCGCCTCGGCCTCCCAGAGTGCTAGGATTACAGGCGTGAGCCACCGCGCCCGGCCGAGATGGTGTACTCTTGTTTTCCCCCTGATTTGTAACAATAAGTCTCAACAATCATTCTTGGTGGTAACAGTGAAAAGATACTCACCCTGAGGGCCACAATTCAAGGTGACTGTGTCACCTGCAATCTGTGTCTTGGTTTGCAGGCCCTTTAAGTTACAAGAAGCATACCCAGTTAGCTTGCCCTAATTTTTTTCATGGGAAGTATAGGGCTTTGGTGCTTTTTCCTGGGGCACACTCATCGTCTATTAGTATGGCCTCACCTGGACATTTTCTCCTCTAAAGTTTAAGCTTAAAGCTCCTAGATTAGAAATTCCTCTGACATAATTTGCCCAGTTTTGGGAGATGTACACTGTTTCTGCCCATGAATTCATAGAATACTTATTTATAAGTATTCCCTTATTAGGTAGCCAGCTACCAACTTATTTGTTCCATGGTCTTCCAAAACTATGACCTTTAATTGGAGTAAGAGATAAAAACACCATCTCTTCCCTTAAATCCTCAATTCCCTACTTAGGAAAATGAATCTGTGCATTTTTAATACCAGTTTATTTTCCCCGAGCAAGTAGAAATGCACATTTAAGACTTTCCAAATTAAGTAAAATTTGTACTTGTGTATGGCCCTTACCTCAGTTATTTTTTTCTTGGTGGGTGAGTGACTCAAGACAGAACTCAAGGTCCCCATTCTTGCCCTAAGCACTAGGAAATCTTAGCTGTTAGCCACTGAAATTCTTGAGTAAATGAGCCTGTTTCTACTCATTTTCAAATGTATTAATCTCTTCTTGCATTTCACTTTGAAAGAAAACAAGGTTTTTATTAATTGAAGCAAGGTCTCCCACAGGATGTTCAGTGTGATTGACTCGGTCATTACATAATAGTAATAAACAAATGAGCCCCCTTTGAACTTAGCAGTTCAGGCTCCTACTGCATCTTGGCTGTGATTCCATAGTTTGACACTTGTGCTGCAGTTAATTAGGGTGGCTGTGAGAGGTAGACAGGGGCAGAGAAAAGGCAGGATTTAAAAGCTGTTCCTGCTACCTTTTGGGGGGTTTCAAGTCTTTTATGCATTATAAAGCTAATTGATAGATTTATGCCTTATTTTCTCCCTGGTCTCCCTCCTTGGCTTCAGATTTAATGAGCCCAAAGGAAAGAGGACTCGTTATTTAAAATCTGGGTGATGTGCATTTAAACTTAAGATTTGTATTTGCCCAGATTTTTTACCTACATATAAATCAAACTTCATCAGTTACATTGTCGGTATTCATCACCCCTGTCAGGAAAAGCTTAATCTAATGGGTTATTTCCCCAAACTTGCTCTGTTGCTTTCTTATTTGTAAAGCATATGGTACCAGCCAGAGAGGGGAGGGAACTAGAAAGAATGATTTGGTTACTTTACATCAGTTTTTAAATAGTGGCTTTCAGTCTGTCTCTGGATCTAAGAAAAAAAATAATAAAAGAAAATGAAATAATAAAAGCAATTAGTGGCAAATAAGAGAATGCCCATTCACAGGCACTTGTCTGGGAGGTAGGTGCTGAAGTTTCCTGTAGCAGGTGAGGGAAAGACCCAGAGAGACGGGCCCAGGATGAAATTGATGCAGGGAAGAGAGTCTGACTTCTTCTCGAGAATTCTAAAGGATATTTCTTCCTTTTCCTCCTTTTCTTCCCTTCCTCCACTTAGACATGGGGAATAGAAAGGGAAATGTATGCCTGAGGAGAGGCCGCACCAGAGAAACGGGGTCAGACCTGGATCTGCTGCAGACCACCCCCCTGCTCCCCAGCTCAAGGCCCAGTCAAGGGAGAACATCCCTGAAGAGGTCATGTTCTTTGCCTGCACTGAGGCAGAGCCCTCAGGGCTCATCCTTGAGTCTTCATTCTTCCTGATCCCTGGAGTGTTCACTCATCCTCTGAATCTCCCTCAGATGCTCCTCTTCTCCCCACCCCCTGGTAGGAGCTACCTCCCCACCTCTTGCTTGGATCGCTGCAGGGGCGTGGTAATGGTCCTCCCCGCTTCCGGCACTGATCGGCGGATCCACCCTCTGTGCTGGAGCCAGGGCCGTCTTCCTGTACGGCAATGCTTCTCTCAGACTCCTCTGAGTAAATGTGGGGGGACTCTGTCCTCATGGCCCCTGAGATGAAATCCCCACCCCTTAACAAGTCTCAGAGGCCTTTCGCGGCCTGGCCTCTGCTCACCTCCAAGTGCCCCCCTCTTGCCTCATGCATCCCCATTCCAGCCACACTGGACAGGACACGTGCTCTCTTGCCTCTGAGCCTAATGCCTCATGGGCCTCTGGTCTCAGCTAGGAGGTGGCTTCCACAAAGGAGCCATCCCCATCCAGACCTTTAATCAGGCGTCCCTCTGAGATATTGCCTTCACATTTGTAACCCACATTCCAAAAGGGGGTGCTCGCCCACCTCCCCCTCAAGTCTTACTTAATTCAAATGGAAAGACCTAGAAGCTACAAAGCATTTCCCATGGTTTCCAGGGATTTCCAGGGCTTGCTTCTTTTCTGCCTCTCTGCTTCCACCACCTCATGTGCTGCCTTGGTTTCTGTCCTTGTCAGGCAAGTCCCCAAATCCGTTTTACTGAAATCCACTTTACTGAAGATTAGCATGATCAAGAGAGGTGTAGGGGAGGAAAAATATCTTCTCCTCACCCATCTAGGTTCATGGCTAAAGCCCTGTAACAAAAGACAGATTAACAAGAGGACAGCATACGAATTCACGTAAGTTTTAGGTGGCACTGGAGCCTTCGTAAGGCAATGAATACCTGAACAAGTGGTTAAGCCGTGTACTGTTATGGTTCGATGAAGAGTGGACAGTCGTGGAGAAATATGATATGGCAAAAATTAGTGGTGATGGTTGCATAACTATGAATGTGCTAAAATTCACTGCATTGTGCACTTTCAAAGGGTAAATTTTATGCTACGAGAATTATATCTCAATATAATTGTCATAAAAATCAAGAGGTGGCCTATGAAGAGATATGGAGGTGAATCCCAAATAAAACAGCTAAATTTAAAAAAAAAAAAAGAGTGTGATCTAATGTTTATAAACTAGGGGAAACTTAGCAAGGCTTGTTTGTTCAGATTTTTCTCTGTGTCCCTGTGTCTTCAGAGATAAAGATGCTCCTTTCCTTTGGGTATGGGGAGGGCACTTCCTGCCCTGCCTAATTCGACATGTGATCAGGCTCCCTCCCGGCCTCACGTTTGACCTAAGAAATTGTTCGAGTATTTTTCTCAAATATTTACAGCTCACTTCCAGAAAGGATTCTGCCGAATAAACTTTTCTCCATCTCATAAGCCATGCTAACTTCTCCATGTCCTGCACTGCCCAGGCCCTGCGGGCTGGTTGTGGGTCTGGCCCAGTGTGCGTCCTTGGATTACACACACAGGACTCGTTTCCACACACACATCACAGGTGCAGGTCACAATCTCAGATTTACCGCCTCACAGAATGCAACTTGCAGGTTCACAAGTCAGCACGCATGGCGACAGTGAGGGAGCAATGCAAGAGGGCCATGGCGTGGCCGCCCAATCCCGCTGTCCCACGGACACTCGACGATGGCTGCTTTCAAGGCTGAGAAGCCGCCAGCCAACTGCTTCCGATAGCCCTCCCAGTGGAGCCAGACACAGGTGGTATTTATCCACCAAGCAGCACCCCATGAATACATTTCACCGGATATGTGTTCAACTTACGCCCAACACATCTGCATCGAATATCTCTTTGGAAGACTGCCCTTTTTCGGGAAGAAGGCAGGAAATTCAGAGTCTGGTTATCTCCCTCACTGTGGTCTCCACTACACTGGTCTCGCTCATTGTGTGTCCTTCCTTAGTGTCTCACATGACGCCTGACACAGACCAGGCTTTCCCTCACTATTTCTTTATGAATAGAAGAATGAACACCATGTGCCACACGATGAATATACAAAGATAATTGAGGCAATCTAGTGGGGGGATGACATGTAAATTGTTATAGAAGAAAGTGGTCTGGGAGGCTGAGGTGGGCGGATCGTTCGAGCTCAGGAGTTCGAGACCAGCCTGAGCAAGAGCGAGACCCCCGTCTCTACTAAAAATAGAAAAAAATTAGCTGGACAACTAAAAATATGTAGAAAAAATTAGCCAGGCATGGTGGCACATGCCTGTAGTCCCAGCTACTCAGGAGGCTGAGGTAGAAGGATCACTTGAGCCCAGGAGTTTGAGGTTGCTGTGAGCTAGGCTGATGCCACGACACTCTAGCCCAGGCAACAAAGCCAGACTCTGTCTTGAAAAAAAAAAAAAAAGTGGGCAGTATACACACAGTGCCGACATGTCCAGGCTGGACTTTGACATTATAAATAGGTGTTCACTAGACATAGGAAGTAGAGATGGAGGTGTTCTAGGCAGAGAAACCCATTTGTGCAAAGGCATAAGGGCGTGAAACAATCTCATGTGTTCAAGCAATAAGTAGAAGAGGTTCCCTACCTTAAGGACCTTGTAGTTTATAAAGTTGTTTTTTGTAAAAACAAACATCTCATCGTTTTTCATAGAAATGATTTATAATTACTACTAATTTATCAAAGTCAGAGCTTTGATTTAGAATGATGATTTGCATTCAGGGGTTATGGAAGAGAATCTGGCAGTTTGTCGGAGTTCTATGTGCTCCCTACCTGGTAGAACCAGTAAAACTGAAAATTTTTCTTTCTTTCCCCAGAGGTGCTACTTGGAGCCATGTGAATAATGCACTTCAGTGGTCTCAATATAAAGGGCTTTTAAAACCCAAGCAATAACCGTGGCTGGAAAATAACACCAACAACAACCGCTAACCTTTCTTAGGCAGAGAGTACTATTCTAAGCATTTCACATGTGTTGGCTGATTTAGTTTTCCTAATGGCTCTATGAGGAGGGACTAGTAGTGTCCCCATTTCATAGAAGAGGAAAGTGACTGACAGATTAGTGACTTGATCGAGTTTGCAAACCTAAGTGGCTGAGTCAGGATTTTAAACTCTTATATACAGTTCGAAAGTTTTACAGTATATTTAAAGTTATTAGAATGTTTCGTTGTTTTTTGTTGTCTTTTGTTTCTTTTTTGAGCTTTTCTGCCAAGCAGACGCAAAAACAGAGAGAACTTTCTAGTTTTCAGATAGCCCCTTGTGCCTTGACAGCTTGTGTGTTCTTGCACCTTCCTGAACATTTGCCACCCTCCTCCCGTCCTGTCCCTGGCTACTCTTTCTGTGGCTCGTCCCTGCTCACACACCCCCAGGCCAGCTGCCCCTGGACATGAGCACGCCGACCCTCTTCAAGGTAAGGGTCAGAGCTAATCACTAGGGCAAGCAGGTAGAGGCGTCCAAAAATCAGACCCATGGAGGGAGGGGCGGGTGATGTTTGTCTCTCTGAGATGCTCAGTGTGCTTAGTCCTTTCTGTTTCTTCCTTGAGAGCAGAATTTACTGTGCTCACCTCCCTCCAGCGGCCCCCCTTCCTCAGCTAGGGCGGCCCTGAGGTGGCACGCTGGGTCTCAAGGACAGTTGGCCCTTGGAGGCCCTGCAGCCACGCTCCCTGCCCGCCTTTCGCTCTGCCCTTGCCCGCTCCCCATCGCTCAGTCAGATGTGAAGGGGCAAGTGTGTCCAGCGGTCGGGGGCGGGGGGGACTGCCCTGCTCGGACGTGCCTGGCTTCACACCCGGGCTCGGCCACTCGCTCGGTGTATCACCTCACACACATCCCCGAAACAGTCTATTCTTCAGTTTTCTTATCCATAAAACGGGGTAATAACACCTTCGTTACCATGTGGTCGTGAGGATTCAAGTCACGTCCTGCAGAGCGCTCCGTCAGCATGGGCTGTGGGCGGCAGGCTGTGCAGAGGCTCAGAGCCTGGGCCCTGGAGTCAGACGGCGGGTTTTAATCCCAGCTTGGCCACTGTCTACCCATGTATCCTCCTCTGTAAAATGGAAACAACCGTATCTACATTCTAGGATTGTTGTCAGAGTTCACGAAACGGTCAAGCGCTTAGAATGCTACCTAGCACATATTAGGTCTTCAATAAATATTAACCACCATTTTTTACCATTAATTATCACCAACATCGTTGAGACTAATCCATTCTAGAGTAATTATACTGAGTATCTGTGTAATTACTGAGGAGCAGGGATCCTTTCCAGCAGGCTCGGCCTGTCCCTGCAGCCTTTAGTTCTGCTCTCACTCACAGCTCCTCGTTAGAGCTCCCTCGGCTGAAGATTGCTTTGCTCTTCTTGGTGACCAGAGGCTTGGCTTCCCTAACAGGCAGAGTTCCATAGCAGACAGACTAGGATTGGCCTCCCTGAGGAATTTTCCTTCATTCCAAGATGAATGTTCCAGAAACAACCTCTCTCTCAGAGCATCTTTGGAAGTCCTACTCGCTGACCTGCAGGGAAATGGGATCTTGATTTGAAGAGAGGCTGATTTCGCAGGAGGTTGACTGCATGTTATTCTCATAACGCACATGTCATCTTAATTGGAACTGTGTGAGTGGTAAACTTCGCGTTCTAAATTTAGAGAAACTGGCTTGGGAGGAAATTTAACCTTTGAAACAGCGGAGGAGGCAGTGTGGGTTGTTTTATGTAACTCTGGCAGGGAGAGCACCTGAGCTGTGCAGGCAGAATGGTTGCAGATGCTGTTAATCGTGAGGTCTGTTGTGAATAGTGTGTTTTCAGGTGTTTTTTAAAAATTTCCTAATGTTACCCAATCTTTTTGCAGTTTTTATTGACTGTATTCCGTTTTGTGAATCTTAAACTATTCATTCAACATTATTTTAAGAGCCACTATGTTTTCTCCAGGCCACACCCCACCTGGGACTCTGAGCACTGACTTACTGAGAGTCATTATTGTTCCTGAGCCTTCAAATCTACCAGGCAACCTGTTAGTAAATGATTATTCACTCAGTAATAGGAACAGCCTCAGCGCTAACGCGTAACATGCTCATATCATTGCAAGGAAGGTGGTCTCACCAACCCTATACAGAGAAAAGAGCCAGGGAACATTCCCTCCCCATTGCCGCTGCTCCTGGGGGATGGGGGTGGGGCAGCAAAGACCCTGCCCTCAGGTTTGGGGGCACTGTTGAAAGCTGGAGTAGTTTGATTGGAACCAGCAAAGTCCCCGAGCATGCTGTACGACGCACAGAGATGTGCAGGTCACCACCAGTGGAAGACACTCATCAGAAGTAACTAGCACAGTGCAGAACCTGGGACATTCTTACTTACCACCCCAGGCCAATTAAACTGGAACTTCTAGGCGTGGGGCCTGTGTGGTAGTTTTCAAAGTTTCCCAGGGTCTCACCGTGCTGGACCTTACTGGGCAGTCACTTGACGCTGACTCCTCACTTCTCTGGTCAGGTGTACCCAGAGCCCCTCCGACCTCTTCCCTGGTCAGGCTTTACCCATTTGGGGAATCCCAGTGGTCCCAGTCTGCTCCCCAGAGGCAGAGGCAGCCACTGTTCATAGCTTCTTGTTCCCTTGCAGGAATATTCTGCATTATGTGTGCACAGATGGGAGCATTACAGTACATATTGTTTGGCATCTTGCTACCTTATTCTCTCGCACGACTGCAGAGATCTCCATGGTTTTATGCAACCAGCCCACGACTGTACCAGATATTTTCCTCTGGTCCCTGCATATCTATCAGCCACCCTCTCTCCCCCGCTCTCTGTCGCAGGCAGCCACTCTACGCAGACTGCATCATCAGACCTCCTTTCCTTCCAGATTCCCGTTGTGTTCAGCCCAACACGAGATGGGAGGAGGGAGGAGAGGGAGTTACTAACTGTGACTTTGGGCAAGTTTCTTAATTTTCGTGAGCCTCAGTTTCTTTATCTATAAAATGGGGTTTAGATCATAGTGTTTATGATGACCAAGTAAGGTAACGCATGGATGTGAAGTAGTAATGCTTAGCAAAGCGCTTGAGCCATCCCTGACATTCCACACATGGTAGCTCGGACTGTCATTCGTCCCACTCTCTCTCCATTCCTGACACTCAGCTGCCCTTAGCTCCCTTCAGGCCACATCCAGTCTTCCAGACTGGCAGCTGCTCCACAATGTCCTGCTTGTCTTCAAGGAAGCCTCCAGGTCCAAAGCGACAGCTAAGGCCCAGTACGATTCTCTTTCAGCATCTCTAGAAGGGAGCTTAGGGCAGAGTCATTGCCTAACCCTCTGCTGAGCAGTTGTTCCACTAGTTCAAGAAGCTTTTGAAACATTTGCTTTCAGAAAAGTGTGGCTTAGGGAGCCTAGCTGCCCCATCAGTCCTCTGGGCAGACATCTAGTAACTTCTTTTCCACAGGGTGAGCGTGAGTGAGCTCCAGGTGGCATCCTCACATTGGGAGTAGGGAGAGCTCCACATTTCCTCCCAGCAATATACAAACTCTGGTTTCTAGGGAACTTGGCCATGCCGACTTTTGCCTACTTGTATCGCACACAGCCCATGGGCACATATATACAAATTAGGTCCCTAAATAGCACTGCAATAGAAACCAAGGTAAACAGACAGTTTGTAACAGGGATCCTGGTTTACAGAAGAACATTTCAAGCACCAGAGCCCTGGCATCAAGGCGTTGAGAGGAGGCGAGCGCTCCACGCGCCCTCCTTCACGCATGCATAGAGCTGGCCAGAGCCAGCTGCGCGAGGGTGTGACACCCCTGGTTCCTGTCGGACGTGGCCTCCTTTTTCTGTTTAATGTGGAGTTGACAGCTAGTAAAGCTGTGAGCATATGTGCGCAAAGCGCCGTTCAGAACGCTTAGAAGTGGCGCAGAGGAGCCCCGAGGTCGAGGAGGTGTATGTGCTGCCCTGCAGGCCCCGGGCACTGAATTGATTCTCCTCTCCGTGAAGGAGCCCTTGTGCCTGGTGCGTGAAAGGACGGTCGGGTAGCAAGAGGCACTTGAACGTTCCTGGAGTGGGATTAGGGGTGTGGAGGCCACATTGGGAGCCTTACGCAGCGTGTTATGGAAAAAGAAATAAAAGCTATTGTTTCCTTTCCTTCTTGAGCAATTTTCCTTTCTGTGGGTCCTCGGCCTCTCCTGTTTTCACCCCCTTAGTAGGGTCGGCTCCTCTCCCATTGCTCCAGCCTCCACCTTCATGCTC
This sequence comes from Indri indri, assembly GCA_004363605.1. Lineage (NCBI taxonomy): Eukaryota > Metazoa > Chordata > Mammalia > Primates > Indriidae > Indri > Indri indri. The sequence goes on along the minus strand of RJWJ010001381.1, from coordinate 76,476 downwards.
AGGACTCTCCAGTCTTCACCGCCAGCGCGGCCCGGTCTCCCTCTGAACGTCCCACCATCAGCATCACTCACCCTCCCCACCACACCCACGCCCAAGGAGGTCTTCACCTGAACAGAGGGTTCTGCAGCTTAAAAAAATAAAAAAAAATCATTGCAGGCAATCATTCTGCTTGCTCCCAGATCTGGCCCTGCATCGGGGGTGAAGCAGAGAGCTGTGTGCCCACATCAAATGTCTCTGGTCCCCAGGGATGCAGGTGTTGGAGCCATGCTCTCGGCCTGGTTGGAGGCTGAGAGCAACTGTTTGCTGTGTGCAGAGCTTTCCTTGAAGATGTTGCCTGTTAAATTCCACAGTGGCCTCTTAATGAGGACCCATGGGAGAAGTTTCCCTCAGGGTTGGCTGAGTCGGATTAGCTGTCTTTGTCCCGAGGGAGCGGCTGCTCTGCCCAGATGAGTGCTGTGCCACGTTCACACCAGAAAACCCACATCTTACCTCTAGCAAGTACATGAGCACGTACCTGCTAGAGGTATGCTACCTCCACTCCTGGCTTTCCTGAGTCTTCATTTACTTATTTTAATTTACGTTATCTGGTATTATCATATATATTTACTTAAGCATTCTTTAAAGTGGGACATAACATATACAGAATTATATCCACCATTCTCATGTTTTTATAAATGAACCCGTACATACACTATCTGTAGAAATATACGTATTAAGCAGAAAGATGCAACTTTTTGCAGACAACATGATTTGGTGGACTCTACCCAAAAGATGAACAAAATCAAAGTAACAGCACTTTTAGTAACCTGCTAAAAAATAGTGCAACACTGTGGCGAGATTTAGATCTTGGATCTTAATTAGAGAGAATTTCAGTTGAAATTCAAGTAGAAAGAATTTCAATTGTAGGTAGCAACCAAAATTCAAGTCACTTTTATGTGGCTTAAATCACACCCATGCTGAGTGCAATTATGTAGCATGTAACAAAAAATATTTGGGACCGTGTTTCTGATAATGGGAAGACCATGGCAACCAAATGAGTGATTGCAAGGGACAAGAATCATATGGGCCCTTTTCAGATGATGGGCAGGATGGCAAAGTGTTCTGAAAACCTGTTCCTCAGGGGCTTCCCTAATGGGCCATTAGACTATTTGCTAGTTAACAGACATGAAAGTTTTGTCATTTTTCTGCGAGCAAACAGGTCTTTAATATTTCCTGAAACCACGGGTCTGCTTTGTGTCCTGTAACTGAAACAACTATAATCCTTAACACCAGAGAGCAGTGGGCCCCCCAATAGTGCAATGACAGTCCAGGGGAACAGAAACACCTGCGGGAAAATTAGGCAGAGCCCTTTTTGCAAGCCGTGTCTGGGATCTGTAAACGCTAGCTGATCCCTGTTGGCTTTTCTTTCCCTCCCTTCTTTCTTACTTTCTTTTTTTTAGGTCAGATGTTTTCAATGACTCTCCTGTACCTGATGGACATATTTTGCACAGATTCTCAGTGGACGCGAATAACGTTCTGTCTGTCCATGTGTTCACGTTATTTATCATGTTCACAGCTTCTGTTTCTGATGCCAAGCCCTAGTTCTTCTAATTGGGTGACCTTTCCCTTTCCCTGACACTCATGAAATTATTTTTATTAGAGCCTGCAGTTTCCTAATCATTGCTTCTGGATTTGGGGTTTTATGGGTAGATCAAGGAGAAACCATCGAGAGTCAGAGGCGGGAGAGAAGGTTAAGTTGAGCTCTGGGAGCCCGTATGAGCACTCATTCACAGATACGCTGCTCGAAGTCTGAAACAAGGACTTTTCAGTAGTTGATATGATAAACAGACGAGTTTGGGGAAGAAACAGGCTGGGCCGTTTTTTTTATGTTGATGGGGATTTAGTTTAATTTTTGAGCATACTTCAGCCGTTAGTTGCCAGATTTTGAAAAAACATACCTTTCACTTTGAAAAAAAACTTTCCTGGTGCAGGCCAATGATACCTGGCAACTTACAGTCAGCGCTCGCTATAAGTTTTCATTGTTTTTTCAAGTGAAATAGCTGTTATTTTCATTCTGACTTAAAATTGCTGAGTTTATTTTTTAATACAAAAAAATAGACATTCAGAAAGAAGGAAGTGAAAATATTTATATTCTTCCCACTCTTAGAGAAGCTGTTAACATTTGGCATATTTCTTCCCGGGCTCTTCTGTGCATTTATGTTTTATATAAGAAGGGATTCACATTGTACATACCTTGTTTACAGCTGTATTTTTCTTAATATATTTTAGTTATTTTCCATATCAACATATATATAGATCACTATCCTTAATAATAATAACTGTTAAATACTATATGATATATATTACCATTTATTAAATTCCTTATTTTTTGAAATTTAGGTTCTATATCAGTCAACTATTGCTATAATATTGCTACATAACAACCACAAAATCTCAGTGACATACAGAACTAAGCAGTTCCTTCTTGCTAGTGAATTTGCAGGATGGCCGAGGTGGCATTAGTACGTAGTGTGGCGGAGGAAGCTGTGCCCCGTGAGTCTCATCCCCATCCTGGGACCTTCTCACAGTGATGCCAGCTAGTGTCACGTGTTCTTGTTATGGCGATGATAAAAGTGCAGGAGTGCAAGCCCAATCACATAAATGTTTTTCAAGCCTTGGATTGCATCTTGGTCATGAATGTTTCGCTGGCCACAGTAAGTCACGTGACCCAGCCTAAAGTCAGGGGCAGGAAGTACACGGGGCCATGAAGAGAGCACAATGGACAGTACATATTTCCAAACACTAAGCCAATCTAACACAGGTTGTCTCCATGTTTCATTATTATACATTTCCAGGAACACCCCTATGCATAGGTTTTACACACCTGATTGATTTTTTTAACAACTCATAGAAGGCAAATTCATAGAAGTCAAACGTCAAAGGGTATATAAAGTTTTGACTTGTATACATGTGTCCAGACTGCCCTTGTTAGACTTGTTTAAAAACAAAACAGTTGCGAGATCGTTTTGAGGAGAAGAGAAAGGAGGATGCTCACTAAGCCAAAAATGAAAAAACAAAAGAGAAAACCTGTATTTGATTGAGAGGAAAAAAAAAAAAAGCTCTGTACAATGACAAATTTTGGCTTTAAATGTAACATTTAGACTTAGTGAAATAAAAAGTCCCAGTTAGTTCTCAAAGATCCATAATAAGGTAATCTGATGTCTTTGGAATACCATAGTATGAGGTTTGTACAGAAAGTTCTGATAGACACCTCTTAGCTTTTAAGTCTATTTATAAACTCTCGGTTATTCTTTCATGCATATGTGTGTGTATATATATATATACATATATGTGTGTGTGTATATGAAACTTTGAGAAGTCCTGGGAAAATGAAATTTTTAAAAATAGACATTACAGTTTGAAAATACAAGTGATTGATTCTTTCATAGCGCTGCAAGGGTTTTTCTAAGTAGCGAAGTCCCTTCACTGAATGCCAAGGGCAGCACGATGGAGGATGACTTTCTTGGATACGTGCAGCCCGGAGAAGACAGAAGCTTCTTCCCTGTCTTTCATTGATTTACCTTCTTCTATCCTTTCCTCCCTTTTTGTTCTTCTTCCTGCTTTAGCCTCTTTCTCCTTTTCATTTGTTCATTGAGTTTTTAATTACCTGAAAAAAAAGAAGGGGAGAAAAAAAGGAAGGAAGGAAAAGAAAAGATGCATATGTACATGTTCATAGCTGGATGGAACAATCATTTCTTTATTTCTATTGACTAGCATATTATTTTCTCACCTCATTAAGTCGGTCATTCATCCTGTAGCCGTTTATGAGCACACTGTGGTTTCTAACAAATGAATGCTTTGAGTGAACACCGCCCTAAATGAATATCAAAAAGGGAGAGATTCCTGATATGTTTCCAGCCATTGCTCAGAAACTCAACCTTTTAGCTTTTAACACCAGACAAATCTCCCCCAATTATGAGTGCCCTTCCCAAGGTCCAACATCAACATGTGGAGCCAACTTAGAAACATGGGGTAAAAAATAATCCTGGTTCCTTCTGACTATAGTCTCATTAATGTGTTTTGGTTTCAAATAATATTAACCAACTTATTGCAGCTTAATCCAAGAGGGATTTATTTTCCTATCATAACAGGAAGTCTAGAAGTAGGCAATAACCAAAGTTGGTCCAGTGGTTTTACAACGGTATCATCCCTACTGATTCTCTTGGCCCTTCTTGAATGGTCACTAGAGCAGCGGTCCCCAACCCTTTAGGCACCAGGGACCAGCCTCATGGAAGAGAATTTTTCCATGGACCCATTGTGGGCGAATGGTTTTAGGATGATTCAAGTGCATTACATTTATTGCTCAGTCAAACTTCTCTGCTAACAACAATCTGTATTTGCACCCGCTCCCGAGGTCTAGCATCACCCCCTCAGCTCCACCTCAGATCATCAGACATTAGATTCTCATAAGGAGCCACAACCTAGATCCCTCGCATGCGCAGTTTACAGTAGGGCTGGTGCTCCTATGAGAATCTAATGCTGCCGCTGATCTGACAGGAGGCGGAGCTTGTGCACTGATGCGAGTGGTGGGGAGCAGCTGTGAATGCAGATGAAGCTCCACTTGCTTGCCCACCACTCACCTCCTGCTGTGCAGCCCTGTTCCTAACAGGCCACGGACCAGTACCGGTCTGCAGCCTGAGGGTTGGGGACTGCAGCACTAGTAGGCTCCTGAAGTTCCAACCATTATATTTGATTTCAAGGCAGAGACGAAGATGGAGAAGGCAGTACTGTAACTTTTAAGAGGAAAGCGAAAGTTTCCCGCAACTGCCGCACTCCCCCCAGAGCAGAGTTCAACTCTGCTCATTGATCAGAACCATTGGTGTGCTCATCCCTAGCTATGCGGGAGGCTGGGAAAGAGTATTTTTGATGAAGACATCCAAAAAGAAGGTGGTGGAGAACAGGTGCTGACATTGCAAATAAAGAGTATCATATGCAATAAGGAATACAAAATATTAAAGAACTATCTTTAATATTTAATAAAAACACCATCCAGGGACGCAGAGGGACACAACGGAGAGAGAGGCACAGGCCAAGCTTGGCTGACCACAGTCTGGTTACACAGCATCAAACACTTCAATGCTGCTTGAGTGTTTTCTTCTTAACTCCACACAAACCTGGATGTGTGAATATAGGTAAACTTGTGGTTTGCATCTCATTTGAGTTTTATTCTACATATCATGATAGGTAAAAGATTATTAATTACTCCTATTGGAGCATGTTTGGTTTTTGATTGGACATTTTATTTCAGTGACAGTGATGTTCTAAAACTTGGCCACGTGGAGTGAGAGGCAGTGAGTGATGTGTCATGAGAAGAACATTCGACTGGTTGGTAATTTACATAGAAAAGTCACTTGAACTTGAACTTCCACAGCTTCAATTTCTTCTTCTGGGGAACAGAGACAGCACCCACCCTTCCTATCTCATAGGGTTGTGAACAACACATGAGAAAGTTCTCTGTTAGCAGCAAAGGGCCTTTCAAGTGTGTGTTAGTGTGCTGTATGTTTCACATTGGGTCCACCAACCAGCATTCTCTAAACTAGGCTTTCTCAGGGTGTGAAACTGATGGAAGCAATACTTAGAGTCCCAAAAGGAAACTTTTGGAATATTTTCCTATGAAATTCCTGATGCTCTGACCACCAGGGAACTTCCGTCTGCTGATTTTACCGACTCCACTGGTGGCATAGTTTAATCATGAAGAACATCCACCAAGAATGGTTCTACTTGTCTGAATTAGCTTTCAGAAAGGCCACAGGCTGCTGTTTCCATGTAACATCAGAAGGATAAACTGGCCATGGGTCTCTTCTTAAATTGTTTTTCCAATGAGATAGGTACTATTATTTTTCCAAATTTAAATTTGAGGGAACCAAAGTTTAGAAAGATTTTGTCTTTTGCAAGAGCCTGGCTTTTCAACTAGACCTGTCTTACCCTGCGGCAGAGTTCTCAGCCTGAGCTCTACTCAGTGGTCAAAGGTAACATCATCAACATAAAAACCCTCTTCCTCATCCTTTTGGCACACCTTTTTAGCTTACGTAACCCTCTTTTCAACTATTCGAGGTTGGCAGAACTGCGAGTTGATTAGCCCCAACGTGCTGGTGGGGAAACAGGCTCAGACACATGAAACGGCCTGTCCATGACCCTGTGGGATTCACCGTGGAGTGAAACCTCACGGTGGAGGAAGACCTGTAGTCAAGGTTTCCCCTCCGAGCCATTTCAGAAGTGTTGGAATTTAAAAGAGTGGATTTCTGACTTAGTTAAAAATGCATTCTGGTTGAGTTTGCTGAAGATGTCTCATCTTCTCAGAGACAGACCTCCGGTCAGGTCCTCTGTTCCCTCCTGACTGCTCCTGACCAACCTGGTGACCTTCCGCAAACATTCAGACTACTCTGTGTCTTCACATATCCGCTCTTTGCCCAGCTCCTCTAAAAGCTGGTGTTTCCAGATTCGGAAGAAGAGGGCCTGGCAGAGGGAAGGGTATTTAACAGTAACCGCCACCACTGCCCCTGCTATCCTCGTTAATGTTAATGGCTTTTTCTAGGCCTCGTTGGCCCCACATCTGTGTAAGTATTTCTGCTCTGCCATTACTCAACTGGCCTGGCCTTCAGCACGCCATGGAGCCCTGGACGAGGAACCAGAAGGTGCGCGTTCCAGGCCAAGTGCTGCTCCTAATGGCCACCTCCCTGTCCATCTCTGGGCCTCAGAGCCCCATCCCTCAGCTGAGAAGGTTGAACTAGAAACCCCCTCAGGAATTTTTCTGTGCTTTATTTTCCTCCCTGGGTAGAGTTACAGTTCACCATCATTGACTATTTTTGGCATAAAATAATTGTGGTTTAGTGGCAGAAGAGGAACTTATTACAAATTAGTCTTTAAAATGTTTTGAGATCATTAAGAGAAAACTGAGCCCACCGTTGCCTTCAGATCATCTGATGCTAGCAACCTTGCTAGGCAGGAGGAGGCTTGAGCAAAGTGGAATTTGGAGACAGAAGTGCCTGGAAATCCTAGATTCTTTCTCTTGCCTTCTGCAGAAAAGACCACAGCCCAGACAACCCGTCCAAGGTCCCCTAGATCTTAAGAAAAACACCCAGAATAAAACTGTGTTTCCTACATTATTTTACAGTTCCTTTCCTAGAATGGCAAATGTTTATTGGTATATGTTTCAGTGTTATTCCTATAAAATCAGTGGCCATATGTATTAGCAGTGCATACCATTTTTTTTTTTTTTTTTTTGTGGTCATACTCAGTTACTACTATAGCTCAGTGACATGTTCATTTTTCAGGCTTGGAAACAATTACATCGTCAAATACCACTTCATGATTAAAAACTTTCTAACCAGGAATAGCTCCCCTTTCACGGTAATTACTTGTGGCAAATATCCTTTTTTTAGAAAATAAATGCTGAACAAATTGAAGTCAGATCATTTTTTCCTCTCCTGCTAAAATAATTGCATGAGTAAGAGGCGATTTCAGTGTGGGACACTAGTTTTCTGTATTGCGTGATACGGTAATTAGTCCTGAGCACGCTCACACATCCTCCCCTCTATCTCAAAATGTTTCTTCTGCTCAGAATCAGAGCTGAAGCGGCATCCATCTTTCTTTAAAATCAAACTTTCTTTAACTCTCTCCTGCCTCCTTGGAGATACTGAGCATCAGTTTCTTCCTTAGCAGCTGCAGTTTCTCCCTCTTGACTAGTTTGGGGTTCCAATTCCAGTTCCTCTCACCTCGGGAAAGTGACGCTCTCCAAGACCCCAGTTGAAAAATGGGAATAATGATTGTACTCCACGGAATAGTCGTTAGTGTGAATTAAATGAGAAAGTTACATTCTAGGATGGTGCCTGGCGTGTGAGCAGCTCTCCATCGGTGTGCGTTCTCCGACTTGTTTCTCCGGTTCGGGTATGGCTCGCGGGTACTGCTCATGGTTTACCGAAACTTTCACTGGAACTAGTTGTCCGCCTCCCGGATGCCAAGTTTCTTTTCTGATTTTTATTTCTATTTTTTTCCCACTCCTTTGTTCACCTCTATGCACATTGTAGAAATAGTTTTATTAATAAAAGCCCTTTCGGATTGACCTCTTCTCTGCAGTTCCTGGGTGTGAATTCCTTTGTTTGTTGTGAATGCTGATGCTGGCTCATGGGGAGGTATTTCTCCCAGGCCTTGCAATTTTGTTTTTGGTTGTTTGTTTTATTTATTTATTTTTTTATTTCAGAATATTATTGGGGTACAGACGTTTTAGTTGCATATAATGTCTTTGCCTTGCCCAAGGCAGGGCTATAAACTTGCCCTTCCCCCATGTAGTGCACTCTTCATCCATTAGTTGTGAGTTTACCCACCCCCACCACCCCCTCGCACCTAACCAGCACCCAAAGAATATTACTACCACGTCAGCACCTTAGTGTTGATCAGTTAGTACCAATTTGATGGTGAGTACATGTGGTGCTTGTTTTTCCATTCTTGTGATACCTCACTTTGAAGGATGGGCTCTGGCTCTATCCAAGATAATGTAAGAGGTGCTAGTTCACCATTGTTTTTTGTAGTTGAGTAGAACTTTATGGTATACATATACCACATTTTATTAATCCGCTCATGTATTGATGGGCACTTGGGTTGTTTCCACATCTTTGCAATTGTGAATTGCGCTGCCATAAACATTCGAGTGCGGATGTCTTTATTATAGAATGTCTTTTTTTCCTTTAGGTAGATACCTGGTAGTGGGATTGTTGGATCAAATGGTATTTCTATTTTTAGCTCTTTGAGATATCTTCAAATTACTTTCCACGGGGTTTGTACTAATTTGCAGTCCCACCAGCAGTGTAAGAGTATTCCAATCTGGCTTTGCAGTTTTGGAATGTGAGCTAGTTCAACAAGAGTCCTTTTCCTGGAGAAAACCCTGTGAGTTCAAAAGAAGTACCTATGGGAAGATTTAGAATTTGCCTTTTTGGGATCCTACAGGAACCAGGTTTTATGTTAACTTCTAAGTTTTTGAAGACACCACCAATTAGTAACTCCCCACCAGTCCATAAAGCATTCATTCAGCTTTATGCTGAGAAAACCCCTCAGGTCCAGCTTCCTTTCAGCCAGTTAGCTACAGTCTCAGCTGTGGACTATATTAAAATTGCATTAAAATCCCAGCACTGCAGGCTTTATTAGGGTCTGGTACCACTGTAATACATTCAGCTTTATGCCAGTGCAACATTCTGACTTTGCATTTCCTCTTTATTTCTAACACCTTGGGATTTCCCTATCTTATTCTGAATTTGGCCATATGGGATTTGTGTATGTGTACATTATATCTAACTTATCTATGAGTTTGGAGGGCGAGATGGGCTTTTTGCATCAGTTCACACCTTCGTAAGCAGATGAGAAATGCTATTGCTTTCCTTCAGCTGTGGAAATGTGTGGCTTTTGCTAACAGCTGCAGACTAGTTTTCGACCCCACTATTATATGGAAACTGTTTTCTGGAAGGTCAGCAGTAACCTTTTAGTTACTAAATCCAATTAGCTTTTCTAAGTCTGAGTACACATAATAGATTTTGTGAGTATCTTGATAGTTGTAACCTGCAAGACATTATCAGCCAGAGTATAAGGTCCATAGCAACATGGTATAGAACAATTCTTGTTTATTTTTGCAGTACCCTCGTGGCCAGCATAGAATCTTACATGTAGATGTTTATCTAGTTCCAAGGGAAAAAACTGTTGATACTTATATTATGATCATGTTAAAAGTATACAAGTCAAGAATGTTGTATGACTTCCCATTTTTGTCAGGTGTTCTTTTGGGGCCTTCAGAAATATTTTAAAGATTTTTGAAAGTGACTTTTGCATTTTTTTAAATTGACTTCTGTTTGTTTTATATTTTTTATTGTTATTGTAAATGTGATCTTTTCTTCCAATATATCTTCAATCTGGTTATTATTTGTAAATATGAAAGTTATTGGATTCTGTATAATTTTGTATACTTTACCTACCTAAAATCTTTGATTATTTCAGCAGGGTTTTTTTCCCTTTTGGGTGTTTAAGGTATATAACCATGTCCTCTGCAGGTAGTGATAATTTTATCTCCTCTTAATCAAATTTTTACCCCTAGTTTCATTTTCTTATCCAATTATATAGGCTACTACTTCTAATACAAAGTTAAATAAGAGTTAAATCCTTGTCCTATTCCTGATTTTACTGAAGATGCTTTTTGTATTTCTCTCCCCAGCATGATGCAAGCTCTTGGGCAGTGATCGATTTATCATATTAAGGGAATATTCTTATGTCTTTGAGTATTTCTAACAAGAATAGATGTCAAATTATGCTTTCTATTCTTAAGCTTAGTAATATGACCAATTATGTAAATGTGTCTCTTAATATTAAACTGTCTCTATTTCTGGCATAAATACCGCCTGATTAAGACACACAGTTCTTCTAATGTCCTGGATTCTGTTTGTTAGCATTTTATTTAGGATTTTTGCAAGTGTATTCATAAGATGATTTCATTTTTGAAATCTTTGTTGTATTATGTTATTGCTCACATCAGAAAATTTAGAAGTTTTCGTTCTATTTCTATGTTCTGCCATAGTTTAAATAACTTCGAGATTTACTGTTCTGTGAGGTTTGGTGGAAATCTTAAATGAAACCAGCTGGACCTGGTACTTTTTAGAGGCTCTTTAGCAACTTTCCTCTTTCTTTCCTTCCATAGAAATTAGTCCGTTTAGATTTTCTCTTTCTTCTGGAGTCAGTTTAAGTAAATTATATTTTTTTCAAAAATTGTTCATTCATCTGGGTTTTCAAGTGTATTTATCTTGAGTTTAGCAAAGTAGTCTTTTATGATTCTTTTAGTTTGCTTTGATTTTATAGTTATTCCTTATAACATTTCTTTGAGTATTTACTATAATATATTGCCCCCCTTTCCTAAGTTAGCTAGCGGATTAACTATTTTACCCCACCCTGCCAAAAGCTTTTAGTTCTATTTATTCTGCTATTAGCGAGTTATTCCAACTCACCAACATCTGCTGTTGTTTTTATTAATTCCTCCCTTCTGCTTCCTCTCAGTTTATTTATTTTTCCTTTTCTAAATTCTAATACCCGGATTTGCCATAGTCTTAGATTTGCAGTTGAGTGCATTCAGAGTGCCCCACCAGCTCCTTTGCCATGGTTTCCTCAGTCATCTTTCAGTTGGCCAAGATGCATCTTTTAGAAATTTCCCCAGAAAAGCTCATGGGAACAATATTCCCTGAGTTCCTGCATATTAAAAATCATTGCCCTATGAAGAAGTGATTAAGACTATGCAGCCAAAGAAAATTGGGAAAGACAGTATTATAGAGGTGGGGTATTATAGAGGTGGGCCAAGGAGTTAGCTGCAGTGAGTTACTAGGATCATATTATTTTTTCTTCATTTTGATAGTGTGTGCAGAATTTAGCAGCTTAAAAAATTTATATTTATTACCATTTCTTTGCTCGTTTTAAAGAATGACTGTAGTTTGTGCCTAATTTTGTATTTTAAATGTTGTGTTATTTATCTTTAAAAGTCACTGACCTCCACACTGTGTAAGCTTCAGGCCCAGAGCACCTGGAGCTACTCCTGGCTGCTGCCCAGCTCACTGCCTTCTGTGGACGCCCCTGTGCAGGGCACAGACTTGCCTTCGCTCCGCAGGGGTGCCCCTCACCTCCAGGAGTGCCTTATTTTCAGGGCTTTATGAAATCTGCTGCCTCTAGACTCTCCCTCCTCCTCTTCTCCATACTTCCTCCTCTATAGCTCCAGAGAAAAATTTTTCCCCTTAGTATCCCTTAAAAAAATGTGTTGTTTGTCTCCTGGTTTTGCCAGAAACAGAAGATGGCGGGTTTTTTCTTTTGTTCTCACTTTTGGGTTATTTCCACAAGAAGGAAGGGAGAATGCTGACTTATGCAATAATGTTCACACCAGAAGTCCACTTATGTCATTTTAAGCATTTTTTTCTATTTTAAAAATAAAACACATACTCATTATAGAAAATTTGGATCCTGAGAAGTTATAAAAAAGAAAATTAAAACCACCATTACTGTTAAAATCTTTGTGTATTTCTTTCTAATCTTTTTTCCATGCTTACATATTTTCTTTCCTTTAAAACACTGGGATCACTTGAAACGTACAGTTTTGCATCCTGATTTTTTTTTTCACATGAGCATTTTCCCATATCACCAAAAGAGAAAAATATTTTACCATTTCCATATTATTACACATTTTGGTGATTCTAATTTTTTAAAATTATAAATTGTACTATACAGGATGGCAAATTATAGTCCATAGGTCAAATCCAGCCTTCTGCTACCCGTCTTTGTAAATAAAGTTTTATTAGAAACAGCCATTTGTTTAGGAATTGTCTATGACTAGTTTCTTGCTACTGTGAAAGAGTCGAATGGTTGCAATAGAGACCAGATAGCATGCCAGTCCTAAAATATATACTACCTGGCCCTTTATAGAAAAAGTTTCTAATCCCTGTTGTACTAGAGTGGACATTTTTCCATGTTCATTTTTGTATGCGTGTATGTATATTTTCTCAACATAAACCCCAGGAAATGGAATTTACCTTGGTCAAAGAGATACAGACATCTTTATGGCATTTGCCAAATTGTCCACCGAAAGGTCGATTCACTATTCCATTACTAGAGTGTGAAACTTTGCCCTTTTCCCCACATCCTTGATAACACTAGGCATAATCATATTTTAAATCTTTACAAATTTGGAAAGTTGAAGAATGGTGTCTACTATGCTTTGAATGTTTGTCCCCTCTGAAACTCATGTTGAGACTTAACCCCCATTGTAAAAGTATTAAGAGGGCGGGATAGCCAACTTTGTATTAGAGAGGAGGGGCCTTAGGGAGGTAAGTAGGACTAGATGAGGTCACAAGGCTGGGGCATCCGTGGCTTTATAAGAGCAGAGAGACCTGGGCCAGCATGCTCAGCCCCTCACCATGTGATGCCCTGGGTCACCTCAGGACTTGGCCGACAGTCCTCACCAGCAAGAAGGCCCTCACCAGATGTATCCCCTCAACCCTGGACTTCCCAGCCTTCAGGACTATAAGAAACTAATTTCTTTCCTTTATAAATTGCCCAGTCTCAGATATTCTGTTATAGCAACGTAAAATGAACTAAGATAGTATCTTATTTTTGTTTGCCTGCCTTGGAGGACTAGTGAGGTGGAATATTTCTTCAGAATTGTAACTTCCTAATTGCCCGTTCATATCCTTTGCATATTTTCCCGTTGGTGTGTTTTTCTTTCCTTGATGGTCTGTGAGACATATTTATGTGTCACAGATATTGTACACTTGATGCTTTGGATGTTGAGAGCTTGACTTTTTCTCAGAACCACAGTGCTCTCAGTGCGCACATAGCCACAGTGGATGGTGCACCATTAGTCTGAAGAAGTATGGCAGTTCTTACAGTCTTAGGTTTGGTTTCGAAGGGAAGCCCACAAAGCATATTTGTCAGGGAAAGCAAACCCACTTAAGGACATGGCTTCACCTCCCTGAGCCTGGGAGAAGGAAGCTTCCAGAAAAGAAGCATGGCAGTGGAGAAAGCAAACCCCTCTTTCCCTTCTTATCCCAGGCCCGGCGTTAACCCAGGGTCTTCTTCAAAGTGGGAAAGCTCCCCATTGTTCCTAAATAAGCTCCTAAATCAATTCCATACTCATGGAGCCTTGTAGCAGGAATTGATTTGTTTGCGGTAAGTATTATTCCTGAAGCATGCGGTGTTTCAACTCTTTGCCCACCAGGAAATGTCTTTTTTTTTTTTAAGAAACCATGTAATAAACTGTTGAAAAAGGGTTTATCACTGTAATGAGTAAAGTAGCCCCTGGAAAAACCACTCCAGCCATCAAACTTTCCAAATAAAATGTTGTGAATTCAGGTAGGCATGTTGGCTGAGAGGAGTCAAGAAGATATTTCTGAGCTATGTGGCTGTTCCTCGTGTCCGAAAATAAACGAACCTCCTTGGGATACCCAGGGTAAAAATGGTTTGGGAAGACTTTAGTGGGGTTGGCATAAAAGCATGAACACTAAGTCAGCTTGTCCATCATCGGACCCCATGTGCTCTGTGGTAATGTGATGATAGCAGGATCTTTTGCGACAGAGCCCAAGAGGTTGACAGTTAACTGTGAGACCACCTGCGGCGTCTTCTGAGATTTGACTGCCAAACCAGTACTCCGTCTGTATAACTTTCACTCTTATATTTCTTTCTTTGATTTTTCAAAATGAATTTTATCCTTTCCTTTGAGTTTGGACTGGAGCCATCTCAAACTTAATGATAACCTATATTTGTATAGCACCCCACAGGTACAAAGAACGTCTTTCATGTGATCTTTAGAGTCTGCAAGGAAAATGTAGCCATTATCCCCACTTTTTAGCTGAGTATACTGAGGCTCCAAGAAGCTCACTGTGTTGCCGTGGGTCCTATGACTAGTCTGCAGCAACATTAGTATCAGCATCTGGGCTTTCGTTTTACTCCAAGACCTCCATACAGCGCAGTGTGAACAAAGAGCACAGTGGGATTGCCCTGAATCGCTGGCATGAACGCTGTTTGTCTTAAGGACAGCTTCTTTCGTCCAGAGGGCACATGTTGATTGGGCTCACATGATGTTCCAGCCACCTCTCCAGGTGTTTTATACCCAACATGTTGAAGCAGCCACAGCTGCCTTCCTTGTGAGGGAAGAGCTACTGCTACCATCAAAGCTGGGGAAAGGGAGGCTCAGGGTGGTCACCTTGCCCGAGCACAGCACAGCTAATTAGAAGTTGCGCTGGACGTGAGCTCTGCCCTTTGTGGCCCCAGCACTGGTGTCGTGAGCGCTAACGAGGGCACAGGTGTCCCTGAGCCTTCACTCTGATTTTCCGAGTTGACAGCATTGCTTCAGGTAGTACCTGAGTGATGGGACACTCAGGTATAATCTAACTTTACTTTGATTGAGTTCTGTGAGGGTCAACTCTTAAGGAAATTATGCATACCAGTAAGAGGAGGTTTTATAAAATTACACCTGAACCTAAGTGAAAAAATGTAAGAAGAACTATTTTTCCATTTGCACCTACTGTTTATATTTGCAAATGAGCTCCTGGGGAAAAGACGTTATTTGTTTAAATTATAATAAAATAGATGAACATCGACATTCAACAAACAAACAAACAAAAAGTACTGGTCTCATCTCTGTCCGCATCTTTTCTTTTCTACCCCTGCCTTCCAAGCTGGGGAACCTTGTGCCCTAAATGCACCGGTGGTCCCAGGTCATCATCAGCCCCAGAGTCACATTCCAAAAGCACAAAGCATAAGCAGCTCCCCAATAGACAGGACACTGATTTTTTTTTTTTTTTTTTTTTTTTTGAGACAGAGTCTCACTCTCTTGCCTGGGGCGAGTGCCGTGGCGTCAGCCTAGCTCACAGCAACCTCAAACTCCTGGGCTCGAGCGATCCTCCTGTCTCAGCCTCCCGAGTAGCTGGGACTACAGGCGTGCGCCACCATGCCCGGCTGATTTTTTCTATATATATTTTTTTAGCTGTCCAATTAATTTTCTTTCTATTTTTGGTAGAGACGGGGTCTCGCTCTTGCTCAGGCTGGTCTCGAACTCCTGAGCTCAGAACGATCCGCCCGCCTCGGCCTCCCAGAACAGGACATTGATTTTTAATAAAGTATCTTTCAAAGCGTTGAAGCCACCAAGTGTGTATTACACAATGTTTCCTCTTTACTATTCCATATTCTGACCCCTCCCCCACCACCACCGCTCGATGGACCCCAAGAGAAACACCGTCTGGATCCTTGCCCATTAGCAAATTCGGCATTTTTCTTTTAAGTTGTGTTTCAGTTCAGGAAGAAGAGCGGCTTTATAAACCATTACCAAATCAAAGCCCCATCAGAGGAGGACAGAAGCCTCCATACATTGGGATGAATTATTTTTGGCTCTTGATTTTATGCCAGTGCTAGTGAAATTTCACAGCTGGTTATTAAAAACTCTCGGGGTCAGGGTTATGTGCTATTTATGTCACAAGAAGCAGGAGAAATAAAATACCCTAAAGATATGAAAACATTTTGTAAATCGACATATTTTTGGCATCTGTTTCTCTTTCAGGGCCTAAGATGTGATTTATGTGCTCTGATGAGGTGCTGGGAGAAAGGCCTCCGCCGACTCCCGCCTTAATGGTCCACACACCTTCCAAAGTATTGATACAGGTGACCTGGCTCAGGCCCAGTAACGGGTGAGAGGAGGGAGGCTGAGGAAACGTGGACAATTTATTGCTTTTCAGAAAGCAGGGAGAAGAAGTGGCGCGAGTGACCTAAGTCGCAGTTTCCTCGAAAGGTAGAAATTGTAACAATTCAAGTTGACAACCGCCAATAGCAACACACCCTTGTTTTTCTCATCATAAATTTGAGTTGTTGGGTTATTTTTGAGAATGCTAAAATGGAGCACTCCCTTCCTACTGCTTGGAGCAGTCCCAGCCCTGCCATCAAATGCAAAGACCCTTTAAGGAAGAAAGAAGACAGTCCCCAAGCCAGCCTCTCCCCAGCAGATGCCCGCCCCAGTAGAGGAGGAGACTTGAGTGTCTTATTGTGATTCGCCGACTGTCCCAGTATCCATCCTCTCCCGCCCCCAGCAATACCACTCCAAGCCGAAATAGGGTGCTGAAAGTATAGCTCCTCTTTGTTAGAAATACCACATAGGGAAGAATGAAACATTTTTTTCCTGTGCTCAGGCCATCTGATACCTGACAAGTCAAATAGGACATGCTCAAATTCTGCTGGGTCATGAAAACCACAGACTGCGGACGTTGCAAAGGATTAAAATGGGATCAATATTATCATCTTTGCAATAGAAAAGAATTTGGATTTAGAAACCTCCCATGTGGGTGATAGAGGAGAAAGTCTAAAGCTTAATCCCAGGTAAAAACATTATTTCACATCCCGCTACCCCCAGGAACTCTCCCAAACACCCTGTCCTTTTTAGTTTCTCCAGGAGTTTTCACTTCAGGAGAAGAACATGCATCTCAGAGGGACTGATTAGAACTTCTGGCTTTGAAAATATTCAGGACGGAGCCTCTTCCTCTTGCTGCTCTGGTAGTGGGGGGAGGGCAGGTGAGCATCTCTTCCCGACACAGTAAACCGCCAGCTCGGGTGCTGGTCTGCCTGGCAGCAAAGGCTTCTCCCTTAGAGGAAGGGGTGGACTATGGCTAAATATCATCCTGTGGTTTCTTACGTTCCAGATCAGTTTGGAACAACACTTGTTCCACGTGGATCTGAGATTTCCTTTGGTTAAGTGGAACTGAGATAATTTAGGAATGTGTAATGGTCCCTGTAATTACCTCAACTATAGCGTTCGCATCCTAATGTTACCTCATGGTATGACAGAATACGTTTTTCATATTAAAAGTTGATTTAGTATACAATAGAAAGCCTTGGGTATGAATTATTTTATTAATTAGGGTTAGAATCCGCTGCATGGACAGACGACTCAAAAATAACCTTGGCTGGAAGTCCCAAAGGTGGTTTCCTTTTTCTTTCACTAGAAAGAATTCTGTATGTAAGCAATGAGGATCCTAAATTCCTCGGTCATTTGTTCTGTCACTCTCAGCAGGTAGCTGTCAGCCAGGTTGCCTCAGGGCCCAAGATGGCTGCTGGAGCTCCTCTCAACAGACCCACATTCCAGGCAGCACAAGGAAGAAAGACGAGAAAGGCAAAAAGTAGACTACTGCCTGTTCCCCTCGTAAGGATCTTTCCCGGAAACTTACCCCACAGCTTCCACTGACATCGCTTCACACCTCTAGGTACAAGAAAGGGTGGAAACTGTGATCATTTAGCCAGGCACACTGATGTGCGGAATAAAACTGGGGTTCTATGCTTAAGAAGAAGTAGAGAATGCATGTGGGGAAAGGACTCTGTGTCTCTGCTGCTGGCAATATTAAAGGAAGAAAAAGGCCATGGCACAGCCCCCTCCTCCTTTCCACTCAAGGTGGTAGCATCCGAGAATGACAGAAACTACCCTGGGAGGACTTGCTGGAAGCTTCGTGCCCTGAGCAGGGCAATGCATTAGTTACCAGCCAGAGAGAGGGAAATACACGAGCAGTGGGCATACTTCAGACTTCTCCATTCAAGAAAGGAGAACGCCAGCACTGCCATTGCATTCTGACCCCCAAAGAGTGTTTTGCAAAAGGGAGGATGTTGTGCAGCTTCTGAAGCTGTTACACCCAAAATGAAATCTTTCTGCACTAACAGTGCAATTACACAAATCTCAATGTTTTTCAAAATGCTGTGTTACTAAGTAGAAGAGAAAGGGAGTATGACTGTGTGTCTGGAGTCATATATGCGTGAAATAGTATGTGTGCATATATAAATAATACATAAATATATAGTTTAATAAATTCATTTTGTAGTGCTTACTATATTGCTTCTTTGTTCAAGGAGACCTGTCTCAAGAGAGAAAGTTTAATTTCTGAAGACAGACATTCCCTGGGGAAAAGCAATACTTGCCAAGCTAGCCTCTCTGAGTTACATGGGTCCCCAGGCCACTGCAGTCTCTGTTGCAATTGTTTTACATCTGTTTACCCACACAAGATTGTCAGTCATGGGATATAACCAATGGGCTGTAAAGATTTCTCATAATGCATTTGTAATATCATTATTTAGAAAAATAAATGGTTTTGATGCCCTGAATTAGAATACTGCTTTGGGATCATCGACTTAATATAGTTGGAAATCGGATGTCTGGTCTGTGCCAATGGGATTTGCAAAGTGAGCAATTAAACATGGTTAGTTAAAATTGCATATAAAGGAAGCTCAATTCTTTACAAGGGGAGAGTGGTATGTAGGTGATTCTCATAATGATTTAGGTACTTGTCCTAGACGGGGTGGCAGGAAGCCAACGTGGGTTGGTGATAGCAATCTAATACTCACTTGAATTTAGTGATTAAGTAATTTTTAACAAATAGAAATGCTACTGTTGGATTATATTGCTCAAAACAATATTAAGTTTTGGAACACTTTCTAATCAGAAAGAATCCATGGGAATAATCCCCATAATGTCGTAATTTATCATACTTTAAGAGGGGATCAATTCATTCTTCTTGAGAAAGCTGATTATTTCTCACCTAATTAAATGCTAACATTTTAGGGTCCACTGCAAGTTGAAACCCACAAAACCTTCCTGCTGTGTACAAGTGCCTGAGATGTATTTTAGAATATTTTACATTTTTTCACCCCAGTCGTGCTTGGATGTTGATAATGTCTTGCTGATAGTAGTTGGGGAACAGTGCTTTATTGTTTCTGTTTACTTTTTAATAAAAATCCTATGGCTGCCTCTCCTAATGCTCCTCTTCCTCCCTCTCCTTCCTTCCCTCCTCCCTCCCTTCCCTTCTTCCCTCCCTTATTCCAATCCTCCTTCCTTCCTCGCTACCTTTCTCCACTCCCATGTTCGCCCCCCAGTCCGGTGTCACCCCTGGTTTCCAGACAATGCAGCAGCCATCCTAATTGCTCTCTCTGCCTCTCGTTTCTGCCTTTTGCATGAATCCTGCACACGGCAACCAATTTAATCTTTTTATGACATGACTTTGGTCATCTAATCACCAAGTTCAAGAACTTCCGTTAGTATTGAACTGATGACAGATCATTTCTAAATGCTGTAACCTGGCATTGATCAGATGGGCGCTACCTTTCTCACTTTGTGTTTCGTTATTTCCCAACACGAGCCTTCACTCTGGTCTAATCGGTGCAACTCCTGGGCCCCAGAGTTGCTGTCCTCCCATTCAGCTTTGCCCAACACTGTCCTCTCTGCCAGCAGTGCTTCCTGCTAAGTTCCAGCCTCCCTTCAGGGCCCAGGAGGAAGCCTCTCCTTTTTTGCTCTGACTACTCAAGAAGCGGTGGGCTCTCCAACACTTGAGTTTTCAAAGCACACATTGTCCCTAGCACATCTTTGCTATGTTACATGGATACCATGTACTATATTTTCCATACATTTATTTTCTAAGCAATTTGAGGACCATGTTTAGATGTCTTAGGTGCTTGGCACAATTCTTTTTTTTAAATTGTGGTAAAAAACCAAAAAGCACATAACATAAAATTTACCATCTTAACCATTTTTAAGGGTACGGTACAGTAGTGTTAAGAATTATATATGTACATTGTTGTGCAAAAGATCTCTGGAACTTTTTCATCTTACAAAATGGAAACTATATTCTGTTGAACAACAACTCCCCATTTCTTCCTCCTCTTAGCCCCTGGGAACCACTAGTCTACTTTCTGTTTCTAAGAGTTTGACTACTTTAAATACCTCGTGTAAGTGGGATCATGCGGTATCTTTCTTTTGGTGCCTAGCTTGTTTCACTTAGCATAGTGTCCTCAAACTTCATCCATGCCATAACATGTGACGAGATTTCCTTCTTTTTTAAGGATAAATAATATTCCATTGTATGGATACACCACATTTTCTTTACCCATTTGTCTGTTGATGGACACTTAGGTTGCTTCCATGTTTCAGCTACTGTGAATCGTGCTGCCGTGAACACGGTGTGCAAATATCTCTTCAAGATCCTGTTTTCAATTCCCAGAAGTGGGATTGCTAGATCATGTGATCATTCTATTTTTAATTTTTGAGGAACCACTATACTGTTTGCCAAAGCAGCCGCACCATTTCACATTCCCACCAACAGTGCAGAAGGGTTACAGTTTCTCCACATCCTCACCAACACTTGTTATTTTCTGGGTTTTTGACAATAGCCATCCTATCAGGTATGAGGTGATATCTCATTATAGTTTTGATTTCCCTTTCCCTGATAATTATTAATGTGAGCATCTTTTCATGCATTACTGGCCATTCATTTATCTTCTTTGAAGAAATGTCTCTTTAAATCCTTCGCCCATTTTTAAATTGGATTTGTTGTTGCTTAGTTGTAGTAGTATTTTTGTATGTTCTTCATGTTAATCACTTTTCAGATATATGGTTTGCAAATATTTTCTCCCATTCTGTAGGTTGTCTTTTCACTCTGTTGATTGTTTCCTTTGTCGAGTAGAAGTTTTTAAGTTTCACGTAACCCCATTTGTCTATCTTTGCTTTTATTGCCTGTGCTTTCGGTGTCTTATCAGAGAGATCACTGCCAAGTGTAACATCATGAAATTTTTCCCCTAAGGTTTCTTCTAGGAGTTTTATATCTTCAGGTCTTATGTTAGGCCTTTAATCCATTTTCATTTAACTTTTGTGTCTGGTGTAAAGAAAGAGTCTAACTTCATTCTTTTGCATGTGGAAATCCAGTTTTCCCAGAACCATTTGTTGAAGAGACTGTCCTTTCTCCATTGTGTAGCTTGGGCACCCTTGTGGAAGATCATTTATGTGAGTGTTCCTGGGCTCTCGATTCTGTTCCACTGGTCTACATGTCTGTCTTTATGCCAGTACCACACTGTGTTTTGATTACTGGAGCTTTGTAATATGTTTTGAAGTCAGGAAATGTGAGGCCTCCAGCTTTGTTCTTCTTTCTCAAGATTGTTTTTGGCTATTCGGGGTCCTATATGGCTCCATATGAATTTTAGGATTATTCTTACTATTTCCGCAAAAAAAAAAATGCCACTGGGATTGTGATAGGGATTACATTGACTCTGTAGATTGCTTGGGGTAGCATGGATATTTTAACAATATTAAGTCTTCCAATCCATGAACATCAGATGTCTTTCCATTTAGTACTATTCTTTATATATAACAATAAGATTGTTGTTGATGATGAAAGAGTATGAAAAAAACCACCAAAGCTGTATGTGTGTTTTTGTTAGAGGAGGTAGGAAATGAAAGAAAGCAATGAACACATATTCAGCACTTTCGGTGTATGAGACACCTTCTATATATTATTATTCTCAGTATAAACTTATGAGGTAAGTGTTGGCATCCTTATTTTGCAAAGAAAGAAACTGAGACTCACATTTAATAATGTCAGTTAGTAAAGGTCACACAGCAAGTACATGGCAGAATCTGGGTGTGCCCGAAGTGGATTTGTCATTCTCGGTCTCACCTCCATGCTGATATTTCCCAGTTCCATGAGTGTGAGCTGTTGACTGCCTTCATTCCAGGGCTGGGTAATGCCAAGGTCATTTGCAGAAAAGGCATTTCAATATGGCAAGGCTGAGTTGATGTAATAACCCAGCATCCACTGACTTAATTCACTAAACATTGTGAGTATCTTCTGAACAGCTAGCATTTGAAGGCAGATTTGAATTTAAAAATACAAATAACCCTTCCCACCCTGACACCCTTGTGAACCTCCAGGACCGTTTTCGCCTTGGTGTCATCAAGTGGCCTCATGGCCTTTCTTTCCCATCTCTGCCTCCTCCGTTTAGTACATGTTACATAATCTCTCTGCCAAAGAGGGAACAACTCACACAGAGAACACACCCACTTAACTATGTTTAAGATCTGCCCAGGAATGTGGAACATGTTTAAATATAAAACTGAGAATGAGCCCTTTGACATTGATTGATTTTAGGAATAAAGTAGAACTAATCCATGATACTGATCTCATAGAGAAATATTTTCATAAAATTCCAGAACATTTGTGGGAACTGGACCTTAATTAGAGCCCCATTGTACAGGGATAAATAGCATAGTCGTTAGAGTTGATATAGTTACTGACAGGAATGGAGGGTAATCAGGGCAAGTCCGTGCGTTTAGGTATTGGCTCTGTTTGGAGATGCTTGTATATAATACAGGGTCAGTCTACAAAGCATTTAAAAATACATCTCGACACTTAATATGTGCTATTGAAATTAACTAGGAATACTAGAGTTAATCCACATTCGGGTAGGGAAATGAATGAAAATAATGGGTGTGCTCCTTTGTGAACTTTTGTGGTAGAAAACAATTTAGAGGTCATCGTGGATCACAGATGAAAAGGAAAACAATATTTTATCCAAAAGCAAGTATGAAATTGTTTTAACAATTATAAAATCTGCTGAAAATCTTCCAATTTTAAATTGACTGTGGATGATAATAAAGTACCAAGTCTTATGCTTCACAAGTTAGAGAAACGCAGGAGGAGGAGGCTGGGAGTGGACGAAGACGAGGAAGGCATTGGAACGTAAGGTAAGGAGAGTCAAAACGGCTGACTTGAAAAATGACATATGGGATCATGATAGAGTCTCTCTGTGTTATGAAGATATATTCATATGTATGTTCTATACTCGGGTATAGAATATACACCGAATAGGAGCAAGATGCTCTACAGAAGGTAATTTCAGGCTCCTGTACATCTTTAGGTAGAATAAAGGTAGGAAATGTTTTAAATGAGAGTTGGAGAGTTACAACAAATCATTTTATGAATGAGGTCTTTCTGACAAATGGCCAAAATATTAGAGTCCTCAGTACTAACTCAGAATGTGCTGTTCCTTCAGTCCCTGTGTGTATCAGGTGCCACATCAGAGTCTGTCGTCTTACTTGGGGAATTTGCCGTTGACCGAACTTGTATACGCTTGACTTACATAGCATACATTGGGTGAATTTATGTACAGTTCAGCACAGCACTGGGCACCAATGCTGTAAGGTGCCATAAACCAGGAAGGTTTGAAAACCACTAAAATAGGTTCCTGTGATAGTGACTGGAGGGCAGTTTTATCTTGGTGGGAGAGAAGCCCTCTCTGAGGAGACATTTGAGCTCAGCTTTAATGTGAAGCCTTGTGGAGATCTATTGGAAAGACTGTTCCAGGCAGTGGGAACAGCACATGCAAAGTCATCAGGAAAGATGCCCACATGTCTGAGGAATAGAAAGAAGACTGATGTTGCTGAAGCACAACAAATGCTGGAAGAGAGGTTGGGGATAAGGTCAGGTGGCAGGCGGGAGTCAGATCACACTTCTGCAAGGACCGCCGCATGCTGGGAAAGCCTTGACCAGCAGAATTCTATCAGCCTGGCTGGGACCCAGTTCCAGGCCACCCTGCCTTCCACACATAGAGAGAGCTGCTGCAGCACCCTGACAATGGTGCATTTTTAGCATAGGGGGCCTGGGCTACCCCTCTCTACTGACCTCCTGGCTCCTGTCCCCAGGAGTGTCATTCTGCAGGTCGTTGGCCTAATTTATTTGCTCTTGGGCCAATATGAATTGAAACAATCCTAGTAAAGCCAAAAGAGCCACTGGATGCACTCCTGGAGCCAACCCTCCCAAATTTTTCAATACAGGAAAATCATACACAAAATAGGAAAATAGAACCTTTGTGCTATAATTTCTTAACTCAAGTGACCACGAAGAATCAGTCCATACTGGCACTCATCATGCAGACAGTCCGTGGAACCCAGTTACTCAGTATGTTATGATTTTGGGGGAGTGCAGCCAGGCCCTGGCTTGGAGAGGGAAGGAGGAAGTAGAAAGGAATGGAAAACGAATGCTTTTCAAATAAGCAGAGCAAATCATACTTTCAGATCCAGCAAGACCTCTGAGACATGCCCTTGTTTTGTGATGAGCAAGCTGTGCAGAGTTCCACCTTTTGTCATCTTGGTGACTTGAGGGCCAGGACTGCAGATCACCAGTGGACCAGGAGGGTAGTGCAGGGCTCTGAACACGTGTGTGTTGAACAAATGCGGGCGGGAATGCACACGTGCACGCATGTGGGGTCAGGGAAACCAAGACAATTAAAGGTGAGGATGGTCACCGCTGTTGATCTTAGGAAGAAGACTTGATGAAAAATTAAAGGACTCCTTTATTAAGCCAGGGAACCTTAGAAGAAACAATTTTAGAGGCATAAAAACCAGTCACACGTGCATCTCAGAAACAGAGTATACAAATAATTATAGGAGATGGAGAAAAGAAAAGAGAGATGGAACCAGTGGTTAAAGCCAAAAGTGTACAAGGAGTTCAAGAAAACGTTATTATTTGGATTAATTTGATTAAATAACCTTTTTATTTTGGAGTAATTTTAGACTTACAGAAAAGTGGCAAAGACCATACAGAGGGTTCCTGTACCCCTTAGGCAGTTTCAGTGTCCTCCGATGTTAACATCTTACCTTACCAGGGTGTGTTTGTCAAAGACCAAGAAACCAACGTTGGTATGTTCCTATTAATATTAACTAAACTCTAGACATGATTTCGATTTTACCAGTTTTTCCATTA
Source organism: Indri indri (assembly GCA_004363605.1). Classification (NCBI taxonomy): domain Eukaryota; kingdom Metazoa; phylum Chordata; class Mammalia; order Primates; family Indriidae; genus Indri; species Indri indri. Next base: position 51,376 of record RJWJ010001381.1, on the reverse strand, counting down.
CGGTCCTTTTTTTGTTCCAGGAGCCAATCCAGGATCCCGCACTGCATTCAGTCACCATGTCCCCTTAGTTTCCTCTGGTCTGTGACAGTTTCTCAGTCTTCTCCCTTTTTCATGCCTGCAATAGTTTTGAAGAGTGTGGCCAGTTATAGTGTAGAATGTCCCTCAAAACGGGTTTATCAGATGTTTTTTCACGGTTAGGCTGGGGTTTGGGGAAGAATACCATGGAGGTGAAGTGTCCTTGTCATCATTCCAGGAGGCACATGGCATCCACATGTCAGCCCTAGGGATATTAACCTTGATTAACTTCTCTGAGCACAGTGCTTAACTTTACCCTGACAGGTTCCCATCCTTATGGCCACCCTCCCATCCTTGCAGGCTGACCCCAGGTAGTATGGAGATTCCTCTCAGAGATACCCAGAACCCCGTACCTTCATATCTTCACTGGGACCCCATCCCCACAACTATTCTCTTTTGCTTTAGTACCAACAATCACTCCGGATACAGAGATTTGTTGAGTATCTGTTTAAACATTGTCAAAGAGAGTGAACGACACAGACATGCACTTTAAAAAGACTTTCTTAAGGTTTGGGAAAGGACACTAAAGAGCTGGAATGCAAAATTAGATACAGAAAAAGGACAAGATGGGAGAAAATAGGGCAGCCAACGGTAGACAGCCAAATCAAACAGGGGCAGAATTTGTGATTAAAATAGCAAATGTAAAAATGGAAAAGCAGTGGTCAAAAGCAAAAATTAAAAAATCAAGTTTCCAACTTTAAAATAAAATTTTGCAAAAGTAGAGGAAATTTAAGTGGTTCAAGTTTGCACGGGAACAGAAACATAGATGGAAAAATAAGTTTCGAATAGGTAAGGCAAATTTTAGTGAAATGCCAAATAATACAGTTATCTGATCTTGCAACAGGAAAGTACTGTAATTTGGAAAGTGTAAGAAGCTCTTGGCAGCCCCTAAGTGATTAATAGGTATCAGCTCAGGCTTAATGAAGCGTTCTAAGAAGACTAGAAATTGGGCCTGTTTTCTTTGTATAATTAGGAGATTCAGTTCTTATTTATGTTTTGAGAAGCAAACAACAAAGGAATTTGAAAACTATAAGAAGTCCTTGAAAAAATTTTAGTAAATTTATAAAATGGTAAAATAATGTCTTGTTTTTTTTTCTTTTGAGAGAAAAAAAAATGCACGAATGTATTTTCTAAATGTGGTTCATGCCCACAACATCATACCAAATGTTTGCTTTCGTGCAAAAGAATTTATTGTGCACCTTCTTCTGTTCAGGAACAGTGTCAGGAGTTGTCCCAGCCCACAAAGAATTTATGATCCAGTTAGTTTATGCCCATGTTAGTCCCTAACTCCCCATTTGTAGATTTACTGATTTAGATCTTGGGAGTCAAATATTTCTTGTAGGCAAGTTTTTGTTTTGGGGTTTTTTTTCTTCTGTTGTCCAAGTCGTGCACCATGTTATTTAGAACAATGCATTACGCATCAGGACGGAATCTGTTTCAGCCTCTCCCTCCAACCCCTGCCCACGTTAAGTACTGGATTTTACTGATTCCTTCACTCTCTCTTCCCCACGCGCTTGCCAGAGGAGCTTGCCGTCAGCATGGTACAGAGACAATAAATTTGTCTCCAGAGGTTGGCTCCACTCTGTAACCCCCATGCCAACCAAGCCCAGGTTGTTTGCAGGTGGCCCACCTTGTTGAAACTTTCATCCCATCCGGCACAAGTGCCTTACACTGGGCATCCAATCCTATACAAGAATGTTGACACAAGGTTATAGAAATCCATGTAATTCTCATACAGTAATGTAATACATTAAACCTTCAGGTTTCATAAAGGAACAGAAGATCCCACTGTATAGTTCCCATTATTTTTTAGTTATTCCATTTCTATCACTTATGGCTGCTTGAAGACAGGTTATCTCTCTGACCTGAACTGGCCCAAAGCTACTGCCATGGCAGGACCTTTCTGCCAGCTCCATGGGGTTTGTATTCCAGGCTCAACTGTCCTGCAAGGTGCAGTCTGTTCTGTTACAACTTGTGTTATGACATTCGTTAGTTCGCAAATGACTGGTAAAAGGAGAAATGACGTCAATATATCATGTTAGTTAGGTCAATTTTTCATCCGTAATTTTTCCTAGGCAAAGGGAGGTGGAATAGTGGGAATAGAATTGTAAACTTCAACAGGAAAAATAAAAACACAAAACCCTCAGTAGGGTGCCGCATAGGCAGGAGCCTTTTCAGATCTATTTTAAGCAAATTAAAAATGAGCACATGTCTGGGGCTCACTCCAGGACAAGCACACCACCAGCTTGACGGGGCTCCAGGACTGCGGTTGGTTGGGCTTCCTCCTGTGCCCCTTTAATGGCTGCCCTGCTGGCTGAGAGCTCGGCTTTATGGCCTTGCCTGACCACCTGCCAGCCAACGTGCCACTATTTTGTCTTTGTACATTTTTAATATCCCCAGCGATGGACTCCAGAATTCTAAGTTTCCTACTTGGGGTGTCAAATTATATCCCAGGAACCAATTATTGTTTTTGCTGGCTTCTGGTTACAAAGTTGCATAGATTTTGAGTGGTTGGCTCTTAGTTTTCCCATAAACTGCACTATTTTTAGGGCACTATTTTGCAGAGCACAAGGTTTTTCGGGAAGTATAGTGAAAGATCTGTACTTAGCTGTGTATTTTCCTTTCAGCCATACTCAGATCTCCCTCCTCCAATATGTTCTCAGCTGGGGACACTGTTCCTTCCATTGTCCCAAAGTTTGAAAGGTGGGGGCTGAAGTGGGCGGAAGAGTCATGCAGTTACCTCATCGTATTGCCATCTTGAACTTCATCTGCCTTTTTCCACACCCCAAGGTCCATGAAGGCAAAGACCTAATCTTTAGCCTCCATACCCCTCGTGCCTGGAGAAAAGCCTGGGCTCAGTGTTGGCATGTTACCTCGAGTTGTCCATGGCAGATGTCAGAAAGCCACATCCCCTACCCAAATACACTCTCCATGGAAGCAGGACCAGAATTATACTGCAGGACTTTTAGAGACAAACCCCATGAAGCTCCAAGGGGTCCACTCTAACTCAGCTGAGCTAATTAACCAGTTCCCCAATTCAATCTTTTAATAACTCATGTTGGGTTCTTCTCCTGCAATTAGGGAATCAAAGTCATCGCTACCAAAAAGTAAAATAAAAAGTACAATGATGCAATAATGTCATTTGAAAATTACAGTGAGGGAAGAAGAGAGGGAAGTGTGTGATTGAGAAAGACACTTCCATTAATTATGAACATTGCTAAGGGGGCAGGAGGACCACTTAATGATCCAGTGAAATGGGAACTGTCTAGACAAGTGATTCAGATAGTTCAGGCTGAAACCAACCCCCAGGAATTCATGCCGGAACCCAACCTCAGCCCTGCCTCCTGTAGTCTCAGGCTTTGTTTTGCCCTAGGTTAAGCCACATCTCAGTTGGCTGCCAACTTTGAACAATGAGTGGCTCACCATAAGCAGCCCATGCCTAAGGGAATTCATCTTCTCCCTCATGCTGTAGTCATGGGCGGGGGAACTTAAGTCCAGCTGCCAACAGTCATTCAACATGCAAAGGATTTTTTCCACAAGTTCAGACGGTCATGGTTACCTTGGCCTCCATACCCAACCCTGCCCTGCTCCTCCCAAATCCCTAGAGGAGAGGGCTGAAGCCAGAGCACTGGAAATCAGAGGCTGTGCCTTCCAGAACCAGCTCTGCAAAGGACCTGCTGGGGACCTGGGGGAAGTCATTTAACCTGCCTGCTTCTCAGTTCCTTGTCTGCAAAGGGAGGGGGCCGAACTAGAGCATTTCATTTTCCTTCGGAGGAGACAGTGAGATAACACGTTTTCAATGCAGAATTTGTAAAACACAGGAAAATGTGTATTTTTAGGTATTATAAATATCTAATATATATAAATAAATATAAATTAGATCCCGCTTCTTAACATTATATGAAGCACTTCTCTATATATTAAAAAAATTCTGTGTAAGTTTTAAGAGCTTCCTAAAATTTCACAGCTGTTTGGTTTGAAAAATTCCTTCCAGCTCAAACATCTTAGAATTCGTTGAGTGCTCATACAAAAAGAAAAAAAAGGGGAGGTGGATTTTTTGTTTTGAAGGGAAGCCTTTCTGAGAGCAAGAGGAAAGAGACAGGTGGGATCTTTGAGTACCATATTGTAGGCACTGGGGGACATAATTTAATCATGGCATTACTGGGAGACAGCCCTGCCAGGAATATGAGGCCATGACTGCTTTTTACCTAATCTGTTCTTCAGGGCTGTGTTTTCAGTAAGCAACGTTTAGAAATGAAGTAAGGTCCACATCCAGGATGAAGAGCAGTCTTGTTTATTGATTGCGATAAAAGCAGTGCCTTCCCAAGCTCAGTGCTCCTCGGCTATGATGCAAACACTGCGTGTGCAACATCTATCTGGACCTCTCTGTGTTGCACCTGTGGACTTGGGGACAAGGGTAACTGATTGCAAATGCTGATGTCCATGCTGCTTGCTATGTCATGAATAATAAAGTCCTTTGTTTCCTTGTCCAGGAGTTTCATTTCTTCTGCTAGCATCCATGAAACCCTGGTAGGTTAATTCATTAGCTTGTAAGCTGGGTAAAATCACCCCCCAGACCAAATAATTATTACATATTAGTTACACAGGGGTGGTCGTTCAGCAAGGACATTTAGACTTTAAGAAGCAAAGCATCTTGCTTAACTTTACACAGCTCGTGGCAGAGCTAGAAATCAAACCTGGGTCTGTTGGACTCCCAGATTGTATTGGCTCCTTTAGCTGTATCCCCTAGTCAGTAGAAACCACTTGACATGAAATTAACAGAGAACTTCAAATGGATTCTTCATTTTAAAAAGTGGTTGATCCTGGTTAGATGTTAAGTCTGAAGCTACTTTTCCCCAGAAACGTTGACCATCTGTTACCCATTTGGAAGATTCATCTACACAACTGGTTTATTTAGAATGAATGAAAACATTTAAATCTGGTTATTGTGGTGTTTTATTGGCTTTAAAAAGAATTTTTTCTCCAGCAGGCTCCAGTGCATAAATATTATAAATATTCTTAAAAATGAAACGAATACAGTGGAATCATTCTAATACCCATACTGGCAGAAGTTGTAAGCTTTCCATGCTGGAGTGAAGAGAAGGTAACGAATAACCCTAGAGACATGTGTCACTGCCGTACTGGAGCAAGAGACTTTTTATTGATTAAAAACAGAACGTTGCCCACTGACAGAAAATCATTGCGTTTATGGAACACCCAGTGAGCTTGCTAATAGTGCTCAGCACAGCATGTAGTATCTAGTAAGCACTTGGTAATTGGTAGATATAATTATGATTTGGTACTTGATAAATGTTTTCCCAGTGAATGACAGTGTGTTCATCCATCCATTTATTCCATTAAGTATTTCTGAGTGCCTGCTGGAAGGACTGACCTGTACTAGGCACTGGGGATACGGCGGTGAACGAGGCAAAAGTCCCTGCCTACACAGAGCTTATATTCTAGAGGGGAGATTGATAATAAGTACATGGCTGGGTGTGGTGGCTCATGCCTATAATCCTAGCACTTTGGGAGGCCAAGGCAGGAGGATTGCTTGAGGCCAGGAGTTCAAGACCAGCTGAAACAAGAGTGAGACCCTGTCTCTACCAAAAAATAGAAAAAATTAGCCAGGTGTGGTGGCATATGCCTGTAGTCCCAGGTACTGGTGAGGCTGAGGCAAGAGGATCACTTGAGCCCAGGAGTTTGCAGTTGCTGTGAGCTATGATGATGCCACTGCACTCTAGCTGGAGTGACAGAGTAAGACCTGTCTCACTCACACACACACATACACACACACACAGATACATGAACACAGAATGTCAATGGTGATAGCTGCTCTGAAAAAAAGTTAAATAGGAGAAAGAGACTAGAGAGAGATGGTGTGGGCAGGCCTTTTACATTACAGTGATCAGGGGAGGCCTTGGCACAGAGATGGTATCTGCTTAGAGACCTGAATTCAGTATGTGTGCAGGCAGAAGGGAGATGCAGTCATGCTCCCTGGATTAAGAATAGTCATGAGATAGACCTAAAGTGGAACGAGGTTTCTTCGTGGCCCAGCTTCATTTTCTGTTTAGGACCATGTTCTCTCTGCGGACCTCAATGCACCTGTAGCTGGGGATAAGCCTTGTGCATAGAAACAGAGCAAGCCCCATCTTGGGCATAGTGAAATGTGATTAGAGGTCTCACTGTTTACCCCAGGTTGCCATCAAAGAAGCAGAATTCTTATTTTTATTTGAATTTATTCATAACAAACATTTCTACACGCTAGGTTCTTACCCCAGAGCATGAGCGAGTTTGCGTCTGGTGGTGTGCGGCTGAGCAATGTTTTGTTGTAAGGAGCGTGGGGCGGGGTCTGAGTGGAGATAAGGAAAAGAAATCATGGCTTCATTTTCAGTGGAGCCAGTCACGTGGAGAGGGGCCAAATAATGGGGAATGGGGAGAACAAGGACGGAGCCAGAGGGTCATGCTGTCTGTGGCCTGTTTGTGGAACTGGTAACCAGGTTGGTGTTCATGGGCATCTTCATGGGCATTTGGTGTTGGACTGAGGCAGGGGTTGGGGACATCTCCACCAGCCTCTTTCTTTCAGCTTTTGGCTTAAAGAACTGACAGAGGAATAACGGCTTCTCTCCCCTGCCACAGCTAAAGTTGGGGAGAAAGCTGGGAGGATTAGGAGACTTTTCAAAGGCCAGGGGTGTTCTCGCTGACTTGAACAACAAAAATTTTTGTTGTCATTTTTCCTTTCTCCCAGGAAAAAGAAATAAGATTTACTTTCACTGCAAATACTTAAGCATTTGTCGAGTTCATTTTCACAAGAGTGAAAACGTGGGAAAACCAAATTTCCCCCCCTCCCACTGCTTTTGTTTTGGCTTTTGCTTAATTTTGTAACATTAATTCTTTGATCCTTCCAACCATAAATCATTTAAGTGACTTTGATTAAACAACCACTTAACTTCCCAAATTCTTTGTATCGTGATTGTATTTCTTGTCATATTTTATACGATTATAATGAGGTTTTGCAAAGCAGGCTCAGATGCCAGCGCACCTGGACCCCTCCTGCGCGCTGTGATTTAAGGCAAGTTATTTCACCTCTCAGGGCTTAGGTTGGGCATTGATAAGAAAAGCTTGGTATTTAATACACATCCCCCACAGAGATGGTGGTGGGAATTTTATTCAGTTGGTGTTTATAAAGGATCTTTATTGGAGATCCCGGGGAGGACAATACATGTGAATATTTTAACGTGCAACGGGAAATCTGCTGTTTGGACCATCTAGCCAATGTCATATAATGACCTGTTTTTCGGCTCCGTATTCCTTACAGAGACCTTCCTCGGGCTTCTTTGGAGACTGAGTTTTGTCTTTCCTAGCAGCTAAGAAATCAGGGGTGTGGCTGCCCAAGCTGAACAAATGGTAAATTCTATGCCCAGTGCAGAGGTTCTCACTATGTCTGTGCAGGCCTAGCAGCCACTGCCAATGTTTCTAGATTTCAGAGTTAATGCAAATCTCAGAAATATGAAACTGCCAGTTCAGCTTACAGGTTTTCTCAAAAATTCTAGCAAATTACTCTTCATTTTTCTCACCCTACAGCTTTATTCGTAGTACCGGTTGGCTCCCGCTGAGATTTATGTATTGCTGTGTTGCAAAGGTCGAACCATTTCAGTCAGGCAGTGTTTTCCTGTGACCCCTGCATTTACCATAACTATTAAAGACTACAGTAAAACATACATAATGGGCATGGTTCAAATATTTCCCACTGCTTCTGAAATGATTATTTCTCTACAAGAGCAAAGGACCGGTGAAATGTAGGCTTAAGGAGAGGCAGCAACAAAAACCATGGGTTTTGAAGTTTAAGCTAATATTTAATGTAGAGCAAGGACTACTGGTAAATATTGATTTATCTTCCCTCCTGTTCCCCTAGGGGCTTAATCTTCCAGCTCAGAACATTAAACAATTGTTTATTATTCCACCAGGATTATAAAAACAATACTAGAATTCTTTTCCTTTTTTTTTTTTAAAGAAATAAAAATCATGCACCGTCCCAGCAGGACAGAGCAACTGCGTATGCGTTGAGCAACACCCATGTAGGAACAGGCCTTGCTGTAGCTCTGTGCTTTACAGAAACCTGCTTCTCTGCCTGGTCAGGACACAGATTTTTAGCTGCAACAATACTTAAAAGAGGTTTTTTTTTCATTCTTGGCTTAAAAGGTAGCAGACAGGATTGGAGGGAAATGAGTGAGCCCACAGTGGCCACGCCAACCATCTAGAGACACACCGTCCGATAAGAACGTTCTACAGTGGAAGAGGTGTATGTCTGCTCGGTATGGCTGGCTACATTAATCACATGTGGCTACTGGGCTGGTGCAAATGGGGAACTGAATTTTAAATTTTATTTCAATTTTAATAATTTAAATGTAAATAGCCACACGTGGCTAGTGACTACCGTATTAGACAGCACAGCCTGATAGTTCCCTAAGAGTTAGCTTAATAATACATACCCTCCCCACACATAAAACAGTTAAAACACAAGAGTGGTTCTGATGTTGCCTTGAACCACCCCCTCGCCTGGGGAGTGGCAAGTCCTGGAACTATCTGGGCCTCCCTTTGTGGTTGAACTTTGTCCCTGCTTTGCTTCTATAATCCACCTCAGCTGCTGTTTTTTATAACAATTTTACTGCAATGTAATTCACATACCAAATAATTCATTTATTGAAAGTGTACAATTCAATGGTTTTTTACTATATTCACAGGTTATGCAACCTTCACCACTATTAATTTTTATAACGTTTTCATTACCCCAAATAGAAAGCCAATACCCATTAGCAATCACTGCTCGTTTCTCACCAACCCCCCTCCCCCAGCACTAGGCAATCACTAATCTGCTTTCTGTCTCTATAAATGTGCCTGCTCTGGAAATTTTATATGAATGGAATCATATAATATATAGTCTTTTGTCACTAGCTTCTCCCACTTAGGATTCTCATGGCTCATCTGTGTTGTGGCATGTATCAGTACTTCGTTCCTTTTTATGGCAAAATGAGATTCCATTGTATGGATACACTATGTTTGTTTATCCATTCACCCAATGATGGTCATTTGGGTTGTTTTCACTTTTCGTTATTGTCCTTAGTCCATTTGGGCTGCTGTAACAAAAATGCCACAGACTGGGTAATTTTTAAACAACGGAAATTTATTGCTCACAGTTCGGGAGGCTGGGAAGTCCAAGACCAAAGCGCCAGCAGACTTGGTGTCTGGTGAGGGCTCACGCTCTGCTTCACAGATGGCGCCGTCTCGCGGCACCCTCACATGGTGAAAGGGGCAAATGAGCCCTCTCAGCCTCTTTTACAAGGGCACTAATCCCATTCATGCAGCTCTGCCCTCAGGACTCAGTCACCTCCCAAAAAGCCCTACCTTTTAATAGCATCACATCAGGGATTAGGTTTCAACATATGAATTTTGGGGTGACACAAGCATGCAGACCACAGTAGCCCATAATGCTGCTATGAACATTTGTATACAAGTTTACAGCCAATGTTATATACATGGCAACTATATAGCTTTTTGAAACTGCCAGACTATATTCCATAGCAGATGCACCATTTAAATCCTATCAGCACTGTATGAGGGTTCCAATTTCTCCACATCCTTGCCAGCGCTTGTTATTATCTTTTTGATTATAGCCACACCAGTGTGTGTGAAGTGGTATTTCATTTGGATTTGCTGTGCAGTTCGCTGGTGGTCAGATTGCCTCTTGCCCCCGTCCACTCACGTTCTGTTCAGGCCCATTCTGCAGGTACATTTGCCCTGGGGCAGTTTTGCAAGAAAAAAGCAGGTTCCATTTTAGATGTTTCTTCAGAAATTACAGAAGTCACTCTGATTATTACTTTTGTGGCACAGTTTCAGATTGGCAGCTGGGATGATGGTGCTTAACCATTTTCGTGCTCAGCCAGATGATGTTGAATGTATTTACACTGTTCTGGGTCAGATTCCTAGGTAGGGCTCCTTCCCCTAAAAACGGCCTCTGTAAATAAAAATAGTATGACTCAGTCCTAGAAGAATGCTTTTAAAAATTTCCTACTGCAAAAGAATTTCTCCCAAAGTTCTTTCTCAAACAGGCACAGAATATTCTAAGATCTCCTTCAAAGTGTAGTGGTTTAAATAATTCTAAATATGCAGAGCAAGGACAGAAACACTAACACAGGATAACAATGGAAGATAGGAGTTGCGGTGTAGAACACCGTGCCACCCAGGGCAAAGGATTTGCCTGCAGGACCAGTGCCCTCTCCCCTGTCCCGCATACAGGGTTTCAGGCACCCATCTCTTGAACAAATATAGAGTGCCTGGGATGTGTTGGTCATGGATATTGGGATTAGAGCAGTGGGCAAAAAGGACCTGGGCTTTGTTTTCACAGAACTTAGTGGGCAAGGCAGGTATTAGTCAATCAAACTGGCCAGCAGTAAGAAGGAACAGTGTGGGGTCCTCTGGGATTGAGACCATCCACCACTTGCGTGTTTACCAGTATTCTCCTCCATGTGCCCATCTCGAGTCGTAGCAGTGGGCGGTACTCCATCCCAGCATGACTTACCCAACTACGATTTCTATGACCAAGTTGTTCCTAACATTTTGGGAGGTTAAGGGTGTGAAGAAACATGTTTTTGTTTTTACTGTTCCCTGTCTTCCTTGTTTTTCTGTCATATTCCTACCTATCCCTTAATGCACGCATCTCTCAAACACTACTTTTTCAGTGACATGTCACCATCGCTGTCAACATCCTGATAGCCCCCAGGAATAAATATTCCACTTTCCCCCTGAATTCCTGTAGCACATGTGTCTGTGTTATAACACGTACATGGTGGAAGGAAAGCTCTTTATCTGTTGCCTTACCTCACCAGTCAGAGGACGCCTCAGAACAAGGTTTTGAAGCTGAGCTGTTTGTATTTTCAGTTCCAAGTGCAGCACCTCACATCTAGTGGGTGTTCAGTAAGTGCTGAGTGAAGGAAGGAAGGAAGGAACATTTAGAAGGAATGAGAAATCACACAGGCCCAGATTCTTTCTTCTAGCTTGGAGTAACCTGTCATTGAAACAGCACTGTGTTGTCAACTCTCATGATCCTTGCTTACTATTTTCTATTGGTCCCCATTTAATGGGGAAAATTATATATATGTTTTCCTGTTGGAACATTTACTTTATCAACAAAAACTAGATGGAGAAAGGTAACAAGAAGTCAGTTGGTAAAGACCTTAAATGCTAAAGCCAAAGGTAATACTTAATGCTGGGAGACAGAATCTATCTCATACTCCACAGTGTCATTCCCAGGGTGAGGAACGAGGTCTAGCAGGTAATGAGCGAGCCCGAACACGCAGGGAATAAAAGTGGGCTGGACCCAAGGCAGTACCATGGGCCTGAAGCCACACAGACTGCCCAGAGGAGAAGCACTTCTTAATCCTGAGGATGAAAACAAGACCATGAGTCAGAGCCAGGTGGGCACGAAGGAAGCTGGACTTGGGTACTCAGGATAAGCAAGAAGCCATGCAATTTTGGTTGCAGGAAACTCAAAATCCAGTATTTCAGGAATAAGGAAAGCAATAGAGATTGGAGTGAAGAAATTGATCCAAAATGTAAGCAAAGACTTGGGAATGATAATCATGACGCACGCTGATGGAGAAGCCATGTTGAGAAAGAGCAGACTCAAAAGAGTCACATGGTAGACCAGACATCCGTACACCACTGCCAGAGGCTCTCTAAGATGGGAAGAGCTGAGAGCTTCCAGTCATTTCTGTACACAGGAGATGTGCCATCCTCGCAGCGCTTTTAGCCCCAGTTTTATTGTTCCTTATAAATAGCAGGACTGTGATTTCCATCAAGAAAGGCTATCCTTAAAGTTCCATAGATTGTCGCAGCATTATCTAATTCTCCTCACCTTGTTTCACGCAGGTAGGAAAGTACCTGTAAACCATTTTACATGACAAAGCACTTGTGTTCGGATTATATAAAGATCTCATAATCTTAATAATAAGGCTAACAACATAATAAAATGAGCAAAAGGCTTAAATTGACACTTAGCAAAAGAACATAAATGAATAGCCAAGAATTACGTGACGATGCTTAACATCATAAATCATCAGGAAAACGCAAGTGAAAACCTCCTTGCGAAAGCACGAAGACAACTTCACTCTCAATACCAAGTGTGGGTGAAGATGACAGGCTGAAGTCCTCACGCATCACTGGTGGGAGTTTGAAATGGTAGGACCACGCTGCTGGAGAACTGACCCAGAAATTCTGTTCCTAGGTATGTGATGAAGAGAGATCAAAACACAGACACACACACACACACGCACACAGGACTTGGACATGAATGTGTATAGCAACTCTATTCATGACAGCTCAAAACTGGAGACAGCCTATCAATAACAGGTGAACAGATAAACAAATTATGGCTTACATATACAATAGATATACTCAGCAGCAAAAAGGAACAAACTGTTGATACTCGCAACATGGGTGAATCTCAGAAATATGTTGATCCAAGGGAGCCAGACACACAAGGGTCGATCTGCAGGATTCCACTCATGTGCGGTTCCAGGATAGGTGGAACTAAGACATGGCGATAGAAATGAGAAAGGGGATGCCTCAGTGTAGAGAAATTGACTTTGAAGGGGCAGGAGGGAATTTGTGGGGTGACGGGAGTGTTCCGTGCTTTGATTAAGATGGTGGCACACAAGCGTAAGTATATGTAATGTTTGTAAATGTTTGTCAAAGCGGGATGAACTGTGCACTGAAGGGCTGCGCATTTGGTTATGTGTAAATCATACCTTTGCAAAGAAGAAACTGAGGTTCACAAAGGTGAATGTACTTGCTTATTTTCAAGCAGCAAGTAAATGGCTGAGCCGATGCTTGATCTCAGGCCAACTGATGTCAGAGTGGGGGTCCCTTTGGCTGCGGCACACCCCTCAGCACTGAAGCAAGGTGGGGAAGAATCGGGCCCAGCAGCAAGGAGCAGAAGGAAGGCAGGTACCAGGAGGAGGAAGGGCCGTCGTTACTGAGGTCACATTTCTTGTAATGGCACCTGTGATGGAAAATTCCCTCGTGGTACCTGCAGGAGTAATTAGGAGGCCCTGACAGATGTTGTAGCAGAGATGAGCATCATCATCTGGTTTTAAGGTTATTCTTTTGTTGGTATCCACCTTTGGAAGAAAATAATAAACTAGTTTCATTCATAAGAACTTTTAAAAAATATGACATAGTCAATACAGACCCATTGCAAAAAATAGAAAATATATACAAAAGAAGAAAAATTTTAAACCTCCTATGGTCTTATTATCCAATGATAATCTCTGATATTTTTGATTATTTTTCAGTAAATAAAAGTATTTTAACAAAAATGGAATCGTACTGTATATGCCATTTTATAATATGCCTTTTAAACAACATATCAATGAACATTTCTCTCTATTAGAAGATGTAAATAGACATGGTTTCTGTTGGGTGCGTCATACCTCATGGACGGATATATGCAAATGTGTTCAGGCAAACCTCTGCTTGTTACATATTTAAGTTGTTTTCAGCTTTTTGTTACGACCTATTACCATCGTACAAGAGAACATCTTGAAAATACATGTTTGCTCACTCTTTCAGTATTTCCTCAAGGAATGCTCTGAAAGTGGAAATTCTGAGTCAAAAGGTTTGGACATCTTTAAGACATTTAATGCATATCACCAGTTTTTCTTTTAAAAATGGTTTTAGCAATTTACATTCTGACCAGCAGTGAATGAATGTATTAGCCCGCGTCAACTTAACACATGGGCACTTTGGTTCCTGTGACAAGTACTATCGGGACCTTGGTTCCTATGATAAGTACTACCTCTTTTCATGGAAACATCACCTGTCAGGGTTAGACATTAACCTTTGATGTTATCTAGCTCTGTCTCCCCAGCAATGCCTGAATCCCCTTTTGGATTCTGCTGGTTTGAAATGAAAAACGTTTCTTTTAGAATGTTAATCTGAGAACGTGACTGATGTTTGAATGTGGTAGAAAAGTTGGGGAAGCTGGAAAGAGACGTGATCCTGGGGTCAGAACACCTTGGTTTCAGGGTTGGGTGTGTCATTGTCTAGCTGCGTGATCATAGGCAAGTGACTGCCTTACCCTGCCTGGGCCTCAGTGTCCCCAGTACTAAAATGAGGGGCTGGAGGAGGACCCAGTCTCTACACTGCCTTTAGCTATGACATGCTATAAATCTTCGGCTATTGAAAGCATTCCTCTCAAAGGCTGGGCTTGTAAATTTGGAGTGTCAGCCTTTGAAATGCGGCTTGTGTGGGAAAGGAAAAACCCCAGCAGCTACTTTGCTGCCGGATCAGAATTCTGTGTTCTCTGTGAAGTAATAAATTGTCTTGGCTCCCAGATTATTCCAGGTTGCCTTGGGTTTTGCGGAAGTGGCTTTTTCGGGAATGGTTCCCATTGCCGGAAAGTGGGTGTTAATTTGTGCCTTGGCTATTTTTCAGGGCACACTCTAGCAAAATCCTGGCATCTTTTTCAGAGGATCAGCAGATGTAGTGACCTGGGATTTGCTGTCCTTGCACAAGGACACACACTCTACATTAATATCCCAAATCGAACTTATATTCAGAGGCCCAGATTTTATAATGGAGCATTTATCCAGGTCCAGTGAAGGGTTTTTGGACCAAGTGGAAACGCGCTGGTCAACACACCGCGGGAAACAGGATAGCTAAAAGCTTAGCAGTGGTCACCATTCCTTAGTAAAGTATCCGCGGTCCACTAACATGGGCTGCAGGTGGTGTCCTGGAAGAGGAGATGAAGCCGAGGAATGTGAGGAGACGATAAAACAGAACACTTGTGTTTGGTGCTCTGCAGTTTGCAGCCTGCACTGACACACCTTGGTGAGTCCAAACAATACCCCTGGGATATCGTCACTGCCATTTTGTCCCAATTCACCCCGCAAGCAAACGCAAGAGCTGGAGTGTTAGTGGCGAGTGGCCCAATCACATCTGAAACAACCTCAGAGCTTGGCTTAAAATACCGTAAATCTCTGCTTCTTTGGCAGATTTTTGCAGTATTACACCTCGTTTCTCTTCTATCTCACTCTTCTATGACAATTGAAAAATGACTCCTCTTTGAGTCCGTGGTAACAAATTAAAGTCATTTGCCAATCTTCAGGACAATGCATTTGGAAAACGTTGTCTAGTCTAGTATCTCCCAGACTTTAGTCATTTGCAGACTATCTTTACGATTTAGTCATATCTGCGCACTACTTGTATTATAATGATATAATATTTGTTTTCAAATAAATGTACTATTTCATTTTTTATTCTAAGCAACGTAGTATCTGAAATCATCAGTTTGATGTATTATGCTAGCTATAGTTTTCTAATATATAATATTACATAGCTATTAAATTTTTTGTGTGTTCATTTTTGTTCTATGTAATATATCACACTCTACCCCCCCGCTTTGGTATACATATCATACTCTGGAAATTAATTAAAATGTAATAAAATTTAAAAGTCCAGTTCCTTGGTTGAATTAGCCACATTTTAAGTGTTTAATAGCCACTGTGGCTGGCGGGTACCATATTGGACAGTGCATATACAGAACATTCCATCATTGCAGAAAGTTCTACTGGACGGTTCTGCCTAAAGTTTGCCCAGGGCACTTGGAACAGAAGACATGTGACAGCTGTCATTAGCCTAAGCGGGGCAGGGGAGGGGGGGGAGGGCTAATAGATAAGATTATCGAAAGAATTGTGAATTAATCTAGGAAGTGCTAGCAAAAATGTCAGATAATAGTTTCTTGCAGTGACCGTTGTCTAAGTAAGGAGCAAGGGAAGTAGAAGCATTTGAACGTGAGTAATGGACTCACTTCAATAGCTCTAAACTTTCTCTCTCTCCTGGAGCTGCCTTTTCCTCCCCCTGCCCCCGCCCGTTTCAGTGTCTGTCTTTGTGTTTTCTGTTTCATGACCCTTCTTCCTCTTGCTTCACACCTGCGTCTCTGACCTCGCTTTCATTCTTGCCCTCAATCCTTGCTTTCTCTCTCTGCCCATGTTCATTTTACCTTTCCAAACAAAAGTCTCCCTAATTAAAAATCTGAATATGTATATATCCGTCCCCGCCTCCCCCTCTCCCCTCCCCCTTCCCCCTCCCTCCCTACCCGACATCCAATAGATGTTATTCTTATATGTACACTTATGTGTTGTTCAGTTACTACCAATTTGATGGTGAGTACATGGGATATGTGCATACACAAAGAGTGCAATGCGCACCATCCGAGAGATGGACACACTTGAAACTGGGACTTGGGGGGAAGGGGGGGCAAGGGCAACATACGTAACCTAAACATCTGTACCCCTATAATAACAAACAATAAAAAAAAAATCTGAATATGTTTGGATTTTGTTTTGTAAATTCTTCAACTGTAATAATTTCAGGCTAACAGACATTCCCAGCTGTAACATGAATAAGGCACACGTCCTAGCAGAATTCCACTGAGATATGTTCAGCTGCACACCGGACACCTCGACCCGGAAGTCCCACTGACAGCTCAGCGCACTGCAACCCCTGCCTGCCCCTTGCTGATCTAACCATACCAAACTATTTGCTTTACCCTACTCCTCACCCAGAATTTCCTTTAAAGAACGAGAGATTTTTGACCATGCTTCTCTTCAGGCCCGTAGAAGACCCAAACCTCCCTTTGGGACATTGGTTACTTTTCTTGAGCAGGAATTGCCTTGAAGGCTTGATACTACTTCTGTTTAAAAAAATACTCCTGCCAGAGCCGTAAAGCTACTGGAGGGTACCCAGGGGGAGGGAAGTGCTGCATAGACATGTCCGTGCTTCGTCTTTGGCCACGATTGTCAAGAAGAACTGGCCAGATTGCCTTTTCTTATTTTAATTATACAGAGACTCCAGAAAGGAAAAGAAAGTAGAAGTGGATCCAAAAGTGCAGGATGCTCTGGGGAACATATGTGCATTGCTCGATTGCACAAAATAGACCCTTCCCTAGGAGTACAAGGTTGAGAGTTTCCCTTATTCCTGCAGGAAAACATGTCTCCCCACCGCCCCCCGCCGCCGCCCCAATGCTAAGTACACTCAGTTGGGCTGTGGAAAATTCAGTTGCTCTTGCTAATTTATACAAGAAGTTATGATACCTTGGAGTCTTTCATCTGTCGGCTTTAAACCCTTAAATACGGGATCGATTATTCCCAGGAAGGTGCTGTGATGATCTGCTCTCTTTCTCAGACAAACGGAGGCATTTTTCCAAAAGTAAAAGTCCCTACCTGGGTGAGAGTGATGGAGACACCCTTCTGGCTTGGTTCTGTAATGCTCTGCTCTCTGAAAAAGAGAAACAGATCCAAGCTTAAGTGACCTTAATCTTAGAAAAGTTTAAGGTTTATGTTGTCCTCTGGATAATAATAACTGAAACAACTACTCATTGTGTGCTTGGAACTTGCCGAGCAGCGTGTTGGGTGCTGTAAACCCAGTCCCATTAATCCTAACCACGACCTTGATGGTGTGACTCTCCCTCCCCATATTTCCATTGGAGGAATTTGAGTCTCAGAGAGGCAAATAACTTATCAAAGGCCACACAGCCAATAAATCGGCAGAGCTCAGATTCAAACCCAGGTCTGTCCAATGCCAGAGCTTGGCGGTCTTTGGACCCCACTGTTCTGTGTTTGTTTATTCCGCAAACATTTATTGGTGGTTGCTGGGGGCCAGGCACTAGTCTAGGCTCAGGGGATTCTGATGAGCAATAAAGGCGAGATCTGTGATCTTCTAGAGCTTATACCCTGGCGAGGAAAGACAAAAAACCAGAAAGTTTAAAAAAAAAAAAAACTGGATAATTCGAGATGTTGGAAATGCCGTAAGAACAATGGGTGGAGTAAAGTAATAGTGACTGTAGTGCTGCTTTGAACTCAGACCTGAGTGATACTGAGGACCCAGAATCCAGGTGTCGCAGGCAGTGGGAGCAGTGAGTGCAAAAGCCCTGGGGTGAGAGTGAGTGCCATGTCTTTCCGGAATAGCAAGAAGGCCAGTGCTGCTATGTAGCCAGTGGGAGTGAGTGACACAGTAAAATCTCAGAGATGGAGACAGGCTTTGAATTTTCTTCTAAGTGTAACAGGACAGGACACCATAGAAGGGTCCTGAGCAGAAGAGGCATGTGATCTGAATTAAGTTTTTAAAAGATCAGCTGAGCACAGTGGCTCGCACCTGTAATTCTAGCACTTTAGGAGGCTGAGGCAGGAGGATCACTTGAGGCCAGGAGTTCGAGACCAGCCTGAGCAACATAGCAAGACCCTGTCTCTACAAAAAAATAAAACATTTGCTGGGCGTGGTGGTGCCTGTAGTCCCAGCAACTCAGGAGGCTGAGGCAGTAGGATCGCTTGAGCCTAGGAGTTTGAGGTTGCAGTGAGCTGTGATCATGACACCGCACTCCATCCTGGGTGAAAGAGTGAGGCCTTGTCTCAAAAAAAAAAAAAAAAAAATCACTCTGGTTTCTGTGTCGACAATAGAGTGTACAGTAGCAAGACAGGAGATGGAGGAAATGGTTAAAAGAACATGAACTTCAGAAGAGCAAGAAGTTTTGGAAGAAGGAAAATAGTGCTTTGGAAATAACAAAGGGAAGAGAGGGCAAGAAAGACTCTCTTACCTCCAGGACTGGAAATGTGAGGAGGGACCTTCAGGGACCAGCCAGGCCCAGTTAGTGGGGGAAGGGGAAGGGAACGCTTAGAACAGAAGGTACAGCCATAGGGCAGTTTGCTGCAGTGGCGGTGGCGGCAAATCCTAGCAACAATTGCTAGTTTTTGTTGAACACATACTACCTGTCTAGCAGTAGTCTAAGCACTTTTCGTGCAGTAACTAGTTTAGTCCTCTCAGTAATCCTAAACTGGAGGTACTGTCATTAGCCTGACTTTACATAGGAAACTGACACTAGTTAAGAAACTGGCAGCCACTAAGGAATACGGCTGGGATGACAGATTGTTAATTTCAGGAGTCAGAGTGGAAAGGTTTGCGGGTGTCAGAGAGGGTTGGAGAGCACCGTTACTAAGGGAGGGATAGACTGGTCTGGAGATGAGACCCTGATGGAAACGTGACCTGGAGGTTGTGATGGAGGTAAACAAGTTTGCTCCACGATGTCATTCGCCCTGAACGGCATAGAGCAAGCTTCCTGATCAGTTCAGACTGGAAGCCTGCAGCCAGAGTGCCTGCTCTTTTCTGCGGCTGCTGGTGGGGTGGGGCCTGGGGCCTCCTCCCTGGGATTGCTCTTAGGCAGCTGGTGGGGCAGGAACAGTTTCGTCTAAACAAGGCAGTGTCTTGACCCCTTTTGTCCTACGCCCCGTGGGTTGGGAGAATGCTCATGTTTACACATTTCTGGGATGTTTTACTGGAACTCTCATTTGGAGATAATAATAATAAATAACATTAACTAAGCACTTGCAATGTATCCAGTTCTATGCTGAGCACTCAATATGTATTTTTCCTTCAATAAACACGACGACCTTATGATACAACTACTATTCTTGCTCCCCTTTTTCTGGTGGACTAACTGAGCAATAGACGGGTTACATAATTTGCCCAAAGTTACGTATAGTAAACAGTGGACCTGAGATTTGAACCCTGACAAGCTGACACCAGAGGTTATGTCCTCACTCACTCTGCTACAAGTACAGAACATATATACGCTGCCTTGGGGAAGTGATTCCAAAGAAGTCTTTGTAAGCCCCAAAGGAATGAGTGATTGTAGCAGCACAAAATTGGGAGGGAAACCTTGAGAGTGAGCAGCCAAGGTCTTCCTTCCACGACCATATTGATCTTGACATTTCGGTAGACCACTGTCAGGGCCAGGGAGGAACCAGGTCATGGACTTGGGGGAAGACTAGAGAGAGAAGGGGGAAATTATTGTGAATAGAGAGATAGAAAGTATTGGTTTCCTTAACTTGTCTCACACTACTTAGTCAAAAAGTAATACTATTCAAATAATACTGCTTTCTCCCCCTTTTAATTCCACTTAATGAACACCTAAAAAAACTGTCTACTTCCCCACTCTTCCCCTAAACAAAAAATGATGGAATTATGGATAATTTTTGGTAAGGTATTTTAGTTTTCCATTATTTTAAAAGAAAACAAATATGCAGGGTATTTTTAAAAAGAAATTATTTAAATAAATGAAATAAGATTCTTTAGGCATCATATTTAATTGAATTCATTTCATCAATTTAAAAAAATAAATATTTTTTGACATTCATCTAGTCCTATCCAAAAATGTGGGTGGATGATCAGATCTCAGTTTTCTTAGGCTCTGTGATCTTGGCAAAGTCATTTTTTAATCACATGTCTGTGTGTCTCCAACTTTAAAATACCTAGACTTCCAAGACAACTGAACACTCTAGAAGGGCCAAGAATTTCTCTGCCAAGTGGCCATGAGTAAGGAGATAGAGTCTTAGGTTGCTCTCAGTCCCTCCTTTGTGTGCCGAAAGAGCCCAATAACCTGTAGATCAATTTGGTTTTTTTTTTTTTTTTTATTCATCTGGTGGATCAGATTTTGCTGCCACTAAATGTTCCTTTGAGCTTCTTGGAGAAAAAATGCCATGAATAATAGACATTTGTTCATTCGTCTTATAAATGTGTATTGAGTGCCTGCTGTGTTCCAGACTACAAACACGAAAATGAATTAAGATGAGATCCCTTCACTTGAGCCCAGGAGTTTGAGGTCGCAGTGAGCTATGATGACACCACTGCACTCTAGCCCCAGCAAAACAGCTACACTCACTCTGTCTGGGGAAAAAAAAAGAAAAAAGATGAGATCCTTGTTCTTAAGGGCTTATTGTTTGAAGAAATTATTACAAAAATTGGTAAGGGGCAAATATAGCTACCTCTGGTGAGCCAGTCTGTGTCCTTTTGTATAAAAAATTCCTTGAAATTTAGGGGCTTAGTGTCATGAACACATTCAATAAAGTGCTCATCACTGGCGCACGGTTACAGTAATCCACTCTTACCCCTGATGTGGACCGGGGCTTTGTGGGTCGTGGAGGCCTGTCTACTTTTAAGATGGGCTGGTGGAACCCAGAGAGACAGCCTACCTGGAAAATGACACAGCCAGGCCTTGAACTTCCAATTTCTACTTCAGGACATTTCCTTCTCTCTAAAGTAAAATCCTGCAGCTCAGATGTACACTTTATTTGCCTTTCCAAATTTTACTGTTATCATTATTACAGCCAATCTTTGTTTAGATCAGCCAATGTGTTTGACTGTAGCGCCTTGGTAGAAGCAAACTCAAGACTGCCTTCACAGTCCAGGCATGCCTGGTTCTGGACAGAAAGTGGAAGACAGCTCTCTTTGAGGAAGCGGGGTTAGGAGTGGGGCTGAGGACAGTAAGAGGGACACGCACCTGCCAACTGAGTGTTGGGAGAAGCGAAAAACATTGCTCACTGATCGAAAGAGATGTATTCAGTTTCAGGCTTAAATATGACCAGTTCTGGGTATAGGGGTTGTCACTGAATTTGTTGACTGAATTAATGAATGTGGGGGAGATAAATACAAAGAAAGGGAACAAGCAAACCCAGAATCTTCCTCCGCTTTCTGTGTGCCTCCTGGAGTACATGATTGAACACCTTTGTGCGTCTACATAGAACTGAAAGGTTTCAGTGGCAGAGTTTATGGATGTCTGTCCTTAAATGCCATTTAGTGAGGAAGTAGGTTTTGGGGGAGTAAACCTGGAGGGTGAAAAGGAGGGTCTAGTGAGTTCAAAAGGTGGGGACCTAGAGCCAGTGAATTAATGAAACTTCAGTCTGAAACACAGAAAAAGGGCAGCCAAGTCCCTCTAGATGCCTCCTGGCCCTGCAACAACACACGTGGACGCAGCACCACCGTGATGGCCATGCCTGGTTATCTGGCACGTTATGGCAATAGGGAAATCAACACTTTGGGGCTCAAGTGGCTTCATTTTTGAGGTGAATAAAGATGTCCTGATGACTGTGGTGGTTCTGTATGATGCTGTAAAAAATTACCACAAATTCAGTGACTCAAAACAACAGAAATTAATTCTCTCGTAGTTCTGGAGGCCAGACATCCAAAATCAGGGTGTCGGCAGGGCTGCGCTCCCTCCCACGGCTCTAGAGGAGACTCCGTCCTTGCCTCTCCCAGCTCTGGTGACTCCAGAAGTTCCTTGGCTTGTGGCCGCATCACTCTAATCTCTGCCTCCATCATCAGGTGGCCTTATCTCTGTCTCTCCTCTGTGTGCCTCTTAAGAGGACAATTGTCATTGGATTTAGGGCCCACCTGGATAATCCGGGGTAATCTCATCAGGAGATTCAAACTTAATTACATCTGAAAAGACCTTTTTAAGGTCTTTTATAAGGTCAGGTTCTGGGGGTTAGGATGTGAGCATGTTTTTTTGAGGACCATCATTCAACTCACTACGATGACACCGATGTATTAGGAAGATAGTTGGACACAGGGAGTAGGATGGCAAGGGTCACGTGGAGACCCGAGCTCACCGGCTGCTCTGGCCTCAGTGCAGGACTGAGGAAATGAGGCACTGTCCCGGAATGGAGGCCGTGGGAATAAGGAGAGGAGAGGAGAGCAGGAGATATTTAATGAGAGAGTTTGCCAGGACTTGGTGATTAACTGGTGTGGTCAGTAAGAAAAAGAAATTTTAATATAACACTAAGGCACGTTTCCCAAAAATACGTGCTGCAGAATGCTGGAGCTTGGGACAGCAATGAGTTCTGGGAAAATGGTTCTATAGACAAACACATCTGGGGAACACTGGATGGAACAGGGTTGGTCAGGCTTCCAGGCTGCAGGATTTCTCTAAGCCTTAGCATCCTCGTGTATATTGTACCTATCTAAAGAAGGTTTCTGGGGCAGCCTTTCCCAGACTTATGTGACCACGAACCTGTTTTATCTAGATTATGTCAGAGAACAAATGGTCCGCACACCTCTGGAAAGTACCGCTCTGTGGCTCCCCGCCCTCTGAGAAAAGGGAATACAAGTGAGGGTCAGAAGATGGAGTGAGGAGAAATTGAATCGGGTGCCCTGTTGAGGGCCAGGTTTGTTTCCCAAGACCCCTGCCAGCCTTAAGGATAGCTGCAGGGACTGGAACCAGCAACTGGCAGTTGGCAGAAGCCGTTTGCAGGCTTGCACAGTGACTTTTCGACTTAAATAGTCTGTGTAACTGTCCTGTGGTTTGCTTTCTTTTTTCTCTGGTACCTTCTTGACAGTAGAAGCTGACACCTCAAGAGTAGGTGGGACAGATACATTTCATCCAATGTGCCACCTCTGATCCCTTGGACGGCTGATGCATGCTGCCTTGTGGGGGATGCTGGACCGTGGGAAGGCTGAGTGGGGAAGAGTGCCACAAATGACTTGCAATGTCTGCCCTGAGCACAGGAGGAGGATGGGGACGAGCTAAGAGCCCTTCTTGCTTTACACCTCAAAGAACTGCCTTGCAGTCTCGCTCGGTTCCCCTCCCTCCTGCCCTCCCTTCTCCATGCACCCAAAGGGGCTAACCGAGAGTAGCAGCTACCCACCTTGGCCATAGTCATCCTGGACTCTCCAGTCTTTAGTGCTCCCTGCCTCATCTAGAAGAAAAATGGTTGGCACCAATGACAGAAATACAGACAGCAATTTTGCAATGAATAATAAAGATAGCTAACGTTTATTGAGCGCTTACTATGCATCAGGCACCATGCTAAGTGCTTTACATGTAATACCCTATTCAATTCCCACCTAAGGGATAGGTACTCTCAATCATCTAATTGTATAGATGAGGAACTTGAGGCACAGATAGATTAGATTACTTGCCCAAGAACGCACGGCTAGTATGTGGTACAGGGAGGATTTGACTTCCAGCAGCCTAATGTTAAAACTGACGCTCGTAACTGCCAGACTGTGGGTTCGATTGTAGATATTTGGATTTGAAATGTTAGTACGATTTGCAAATGGAAATATGCAGAAGGCAGTGGAGGATATGGAACGGAGGTCAGGCCTGGGCACAGAGCCATCGTCGCGGGGGACGGTTGAAAGGTGCCCATGGATAAGTTTATTCAAACTGTGAGGTAGAGAATTGGTTTCACAGATTTACATACAGAAAGAACTTTACGGGATGTTTTCCCAAGTAATGAGTTAGAAATAACTGGCTACTGTTATCACAGTCCATGGATAGGTTTTTGTTTTTTTGTTTGTTTTTTTTTTTTTTCCGAGACAGAATCTTGTTCTGTGTGTTGCCTGGGCTAGAGTGCCGTGGCATCATCATAATTCACAGCGACCTCAAACTCCTGGGCTCAAGCAATCCTCCTGCCTCAGCCTCCCAAGTAGTAGGACTACAGGCACCCACCACCATGCCCAGCTGATTTTTCTATTTTTTGTAAAGATGGGGTCTCTTGCTCAGGCTGGTCTTGAACTCCTGGGCTCAAACAGTCCTCCTGCCTCAGCCCTCCCAGAGTGCTAGGATTACAGGCGTGAGCCACCATTCCCACCCATTTTAACTGTGAGGAAACAGGATGCAGACACAGAAGCCTGTGTCCTCAATCATGCCAAAAAGTCAGAATCTGTTGGAATTTTTGAGATGCAGAGAAATCTCCCCAGCCTCATGAGTGCAGTAGAAAATCATGGTCCTTGGTGAGAGCTAGTGAGGAGGTCTGCTATACTGTAGCTCTGCCTCAGCATCCCTAACTACAGACTCACCACCCTCCCCATCCTCTGTACACCTTGAGCCCTTGGGGGCCGGGACTGGGTCTCAACCATCCAGGGGCTTCTAACACCTGACACACTGCAGACACTCAGTAAATAGGAGTTGAATGGTTGGAGCCAAGGAAATAAGAACCAACCCTATTCGGCTACATTCTGCTGCTGGATATGTTATCAAATTTTAAAGTGTTTTCACTGATCCTTCACTACTTCGTTATAAATGTCTGGATTTTCTCCCTCTAGACTGGGGACAATGCCACGATAAATTACTGCCCACTTGCAGCAAGTTTCATTTTGTTCTGATTCATTGCCTGTTTCAGAGACCTTCTAAAATCTCAGTTTATGGACTTTACTTCCTGGTGGTTCCCAGAGAGAAATGAGCCTGGATTCCAGGGAATGCAAATATCTTCAAACTTGCAGCCAGCTTCCAGGCTCCCTGCAAAGGTCTCTTAAGCCTCTAAGTATTTCCTCTCTTAAATCACACATCACTGGCACAGGCAGAATATTTTCAAGTTACTTCTTTATCGTTAGGAGACAGTCACTAAAGGTCTACCAAGTGGACAGAAACGCAGTCGTTTTGGCGGTTTGATTGTGCTGTGCTTAGGTTTAGTTTAGTGATTCTTTTAAGTTTAGTTTGGTTTTTTGTTCCTGAAAGAAACTGCTTCATGATGTTGAATCTCTCTTGGTGTGTTTGTGTGTCGGATGAAGGACTGTATATGTGAAAAGGAGCTTAATATCTCACTTGTGCAAATGTCGTGACTTTTATTTGACACATTTCCAATCGGGCGATGTGAATCCTTAGAGCCAGTGATAGCTTTTGCATAGCATGGGCATGCAACTATTCTGCCACATTTTGATCTGTATGTAAAATTTTTGCTTCAGCCTAGAATAGAGTCTCTTACAGTATCTGTCAGATGGTATGCTGGACTGAGCCAGTCATGGAGTACAGCGCAGAACGAGGCACAATTTACAGTGCCACAAGGTAAGAAGCACGGTGTCACATCATGTTAACACATGTGAAAAATGACCATTGCTTTGGTCTGAACGTCCCCCACAGTTCGTGTTGAGACTTAATCTCTAAGGCAGTAGTATTAAGAGGTGGCGCCTTTAGGAGGTGATTAGGTCACAAGGGCTCCTCCCTTATAAAAGAGGCCTCACACAGGGCTCCTTCTGCCCTGCCACGTGAGGTCACAGCAACACAGCACCATCTTGAACGTACAGAACCTGCTGGTGCCTTGATTTGGACTTCTAGCCTCCAGAACCGTGAGAAATAAATTTCTATTATTTATAAATTGCCCAGTCTCAGGTGTTTTATAATAGCAGCACCAATAGACTAAGACAGCCATTTATTGAAATATGCAAACGTTTCCTCTCATGAATATAAAAAAAGCATGTGATCAGAACACTAAACAATTCTTCCCAAATGGAGGGCACCACAAGTGAATAATGTGACAATAGTGGGAAGCTTTTGTTCCTGAAACTTTCTTTTTCATAATCAGTGTTTACCATTAAGGCCCTTCAAATGTACAGCCAAAAATTTGAGTATTTGAAAGTATAGACACACACAAAAAGGTTGCAAACGACCAATCTAGTCCCAACAATGTCAATTAGGTTCGGAGACACACACACACACACACACACACACTCATACACACACACACACACACACACACACACACACACACATACTTCAGTTGGTGTTTACAATTCGTCTTTTGGATTTTCTTCAAATTTTGCTGCTTGTCTTCATTGATGTTATTCAGATTTGTTGATTTCCACCCATGTTTTGATTTATACTCTGATATTTTGCCCAATATATCCTAGGTGTAAGCTTAGAAAAATTGCCTTAAGTAAGACTGAAGAGTGCCTTGGACTTTCTTGCTCCCAGGCAGATTACTCACCTTTCCTAAGTGATTATTATGGGAAACCACAAAATTAGAAAATGGGAGACAGCTAACTTGGAAGAGCTCCCTCATCCCTCCCTCTCTGCCGTTGCTGGAGTCAGTGATAAGGATTAAGGGCAAACGCTCTCGCCCATGTCCCGTGAGTATCCTTATGATGGATGGGGTCCTTGACTCTGAGCATCATGGCCCTGGATAACATCAGGAGCTGCCACTGGAGGATTTTTCAAGCAACTTCCCATTCCAGGCAACCCCACAAAGTCACCCAACAGCCCTTGGCCCCATGGGAGGTATGGTGGAAAGTACGTGGACTTGGATAGCACTCAGACCAAGGTCTAACTCTTAGTACTGCTGCGGCTGCCACCAGAGTGTCCACTTCCATGAGCTCAGCCTTCTCCTCTGGAAAATGGAAATTAAAGTCCTTCCCCCATGGCTATTATAAATAAATAAGATAATGTCTGTCAAGTGTCAGCATAGAGTAGGCATTTGATAAATGCTCTTTTCCTCACCTCCCTGCATCTCATAATGTAAGCAGAAACCCACCCACTGGGCCACACCTTCTGTTTCTGAAACTGAAATATCTGAGCATCCACTGATGGAGCGGATGAGACATGCTTCTTTAACGGGTTCCTCAGATTTCTTGACTGGACTTAGAGGAAGCCTGGGTAGAGGGGAAATCTTGATATATAGCAGATGTTTAGGCCTCATAGACAGTAAGGAGTAACTCTGGGCTATCCGTGATCACCTTATTACTGACATACACCACACTTTTGTATAATACAGATGACAGCAATTAACTCGTCCCTTTGGAAGATCCCAACTACTACTGCAGAGACTATTTAGTTGTTTGCCAAACCTGTGTCTCTTTTCTCCTGGGCCCACAGCCAGGCCATATTTCCCAGCCTTCTTGCAGTTGGATGTGGCCAATGGAAGCCGGGCCAGTCCTGGTGTTCCTCCGCTTTCTCCCCTTTCCATCTGCCAGGTGGATAGCAGTGTCCAAGGAAACCTTGGAAACCAGGTGTGGAAGTATGCAGAGCCTCTGGCAGCCCGGGTCCCTAAGGGCCATGTGGAGCTGCA
The DNA here is from genome assembly GCA_004363605.1 of Indri indri. Taxonomy (NCBI): domain Eukaryota; kingdom Metazoa; phylum Chordata; class Mammalia; order Primates; family Indriidae; genus Indri; species Indri indri. The sequence continues at coordinate 23,633 of RJWJ010001381.1, read as the reverse complement.
GCCCCTCCCCCCGCCCCGTCCCCCACCATCTGGGCTTTGCCAAAGCAAGAAATAAGCTCCCTTTGTGTTAAGCCGTGGAGATTTATCTCCAAGGTTTATCTGTTACAGTAGCTACATTTACCTTAACTAATAAACTTGATGAAACAGGGGGTAAGTTTTAAAAACTCCCCTTTTGTGATAGGACTTGACGTTCTTCTGAACATGACAGCACTGTTTTGTATTTTATTACTGTGAGAAAACACATTTCATAATTGCTTATCTATTCCAAGTATGCTTTTGTATATTGATCATAAGAAATACAGAACGAGGTTCTCTGTCAGCAAGAAGTCTATTTGATTTTTCACCTAACAGCTTCAGCTGAAAGCTGGGGTTAGTGATTAACCACATTTATTGTGTTTTAAATCAGGTTAAACACTCCTGGTGCCAGGTGCCGGGTTGAGAAGAGGCGGCTTAGTAAAGACAGGGGAAATAAAGGTAATTATTTTTTCTAAAGTATTAGAAATTCAGAAATGAGGAAGTCATTAAAAATTTGTCTAGAGTATCCTATATACTTTAACATTTTCTTAAACAAAGTGAAAATAATTTTACCTTTCCCAGACTTCAGCTTCATCAGCTGTAAAATTAAGGATACTTGATCCACAGGATTTGAGAATTAAATGGAGAGCATAGCTACCTCCCAGCCTAATGCATGCCACAATAAATATTAAATATGAAAACTCCGACCCTTTCTTAATGACTTAGTTTGTGGGAATTTGCTCTGGAATTATGCTTATGAACATGAATTATCATTCTCAGAGACTTGTAAAGTGTCTTTGGCAGCTTACCCAGATATCCACTGGTGCTAGGTGGCAGTGCTTTTGTTATGGTATCTACTTGTCCAATTTTTATTGATTTTTTCCTGCCACTTTTTGCTGGTAGTTGCAGCCTTCAAGTTACCTTCTTCAAATTCTTTTTATTGGTGGAATGAAATAAACACCCCAAGTAGAAGTTAGTGTCAAAAGATGAAGTTCTGTGTGCAAGCTGGGGGACACCCCAGCAGAGCAGACCACCAGCCTGCACAATGGCTGTTTCAGCAGCTTGGGGGCCCGTTACACTCAGTGCCAAGATTGTGGCTGGTTCCAGCAAGTTCAGGTTAACAGAAGTCAGAACTCCTCAGTTCAGTGTGGCATTATTACACTTCTTGCCAGCTCGGCCCCTGTGGCTGGGAGAAGGGAGAAAGGAAAGAGATAAAGAAAGACTGGAGGTTGAAGGGAGAAAGGATGTCCAGGGTCAGAAGTCACTTTGATGGCTCTTCCTTGAAGAGGCCAAGCTGTGATCGCTGGGCTGTGAGTTTTTATGGTATGCTCTTGTTTGGGGCTGAATATGACGTGCCTGTGCATTTAAAAGCCCCAATCATTCGTTTCCCAGCACAAAGACAATAATATAAGCATCCCTCTCAAGCGGTTTCCACTGATGTGCCAGCGTTTTGAGGGACTTTAGAAAGGACCTCTCCCCAGAATATCTCCTCATCCAGTTTGCCTTGATTAAGGAAATCTCACACTTGAGAGATGTATCCCTTTGGATTAGGGCAGCATTTGCTTTCTTTCACTCATGTGTTCTATCAAATAGATATGTATGGACACCTACTATGTGCTAACCCCCGCCCTCCCTCCCCCCAAAAAAACTCCTTTTGCTCTGCCTTCGTGAACCTCATAGTCTGGTTGAGATTAGCACATGGGAAATCTGTGTTGCAAGTGAGGGAAAGGGCCTCGAAGGAGAAGTGCAGGGGCTTGGAGAGAATTAATGCCAGGGGTGGGGGTTCAAGGGACTGTAGAGGCAGGGGTGCCAACTTAGATTTGGGAGTCAGAATGCCCCTCTGGAAGAATGCGCTTCTATCTGGAACCTGAAGAACGGGAAGAGTTTAGAGGCACAGGAAAAATGAGTGTGAATGTTGGAGGCAGGAAGGAGCTAGGAGATAGCTAGGAGAGAGAGACAAGAGGGTCATAAGGAAGGGGGCAGGTTGTGTGGCATGGGGCCAGATCCCCCTGGGCCTCTGGGCCTGGCCAAGGACTTCTTAATTCAGGCCTAAGGACTTCTTCAGGAGGCTACTGAAAAAGTCCAGGGAGATGGTGGTGGCCTGGACTATGGAGACATGAAAATGGATGGAAGTGGGTGGATTCAAGACACATTTCAAAACTAGAGTCAGCAAGACTCTCCTACTACATTACAGTTAAGCACCTCTGCTGTGGAGACAGGAGCCCTAGGTTCAAATCCTGCTTTGCCACAGATTAGCCAGGTGATCATGAACAAGTCACTTAAATTTTCCAAGCCTTGGTCTCTTCATCTGCAAAAAGACCTGACTTGGCCACATTTAAATGAGAGGATACATTCATGGTCTCTTAGCACAGTGCCTAGTGGCACAAATTAAGTGCTGTCATTATTCTCTTTTGTTGAATGCCGGAAGAAGCAATGCTTCAATCCAGTTAGCACTTAATTAGCTCTTGCTAATTGCTCTGATTAGTTTCTCAGACATTTTCCAGCTGCCAAGTTAGAGATGCAGAAACTAGGCAGAAGACCCCTGAATTCTGGTGAAACATGTGGGTAGAGGGACATCAGGGTGGCATCGGAACCCCCCGTGGACTTCAAACCCATCAGTATGTGCCCCCTTCATGTTTCTCTTCTCCAGCTCGCTCGTAACTCCACCCTTGAGCTTTTAGTACGAGGTCAGTTTTTCTAGTTTACTGTGCTTTCTTCCAATCCTCAGAAACTTCCATGAGTGCTGCATCCTAAAACAAGGGCCCGAGCAGGGTTCAGAAGTAAGCAAGGTTACACTGCAGGGTGGATCTGCCATGAGCAGATGTGCAGTGGTGTTTACTGGAACCTCTGGCACTTATTCTACAGCCTGGGCCTGGAGGGAGCAAGGCAGGAAGAAGATGTGACCCAGGAAGGTGGCAGCCACCAGCAATGCTGAGACTAACTCCTGGCACCAACCAGAACTCCGAAGGGTGGAATCATTTAATGCAGAGTTTATTTTGCCACGTGTTTGTCAAACTCTCATACCAAAGTATTTGGGTGCTATCTGTTCGTGTTATGGATGTCTGACAAATCTGTTAACACTTGCAAAGCCATTGTCTTTCCTTGTTTTTCCAGAAAGTAATAATCATCCCTGCTCTATTCAAAGCATAAAATTAACTCTACCTAATTAAGTAAAATTAACACTAGAGAAGGGGTGTGTTTAAGACACCTGGAAGAAAACTAAGCAATTAATTAATTGGCTGCCTGTCCTTACCACAGCTGAAAATATTTTCTCAGCCCCATTGGTGAGAGTTGTGAAGTCCTCCATTTACACAGAGAATTAACACCTTTGGTCCTGGGAAAGAAAGCTAGTCCTTCTAGACACTCACTAGCCGTGTGTGTGCCTTTTGCAGTATGAGTTGTGTTCGCTGCGCATTTTAGGCTCCTTCCCTGCGTTTCTGGGATCAGGTGTCTGCAGTTTGAGTAAATAACCTCTAGATGGAGCTTTCGCATCTTTCGGCTGAGCTGGGTTGCCAGTGAGGCAAATCCCTAGTGAGGATCAAAATGAACTTCCTTACTCTTTCTGGTAGGTTATTAAGTATGGAAGGTCTGCTTTCCTTAAGTACTACGTTTGACAGTTGATATGTCTGACGTTTCACTTTGACACTTCTTGGTTTTTTTCTTTGTCTGTTTTTTATAGTGAAGACACATCCTCATTCTCTCAAACGCACATTTTGGCTTGTGATTATCTTTCAAATTTGTTTTTAGAGCAATTTTTGTGAAACCCTGGATAAGTCGAAAATTTGTGTTATTTTTGAATATGAGTTCTGTCGTGGAGCCGATGCAGCACAGACGGCTTGAAATATCAACGAAGTGTTTGGGAAGGATGTGGCTAATGAACACACAGTAGGTCGATGGTTTGAGAAGTTCCATTCCGGTGATTTTGATCTTGAAAATGAGCCATGTGGGTGACCTGAGACCAAGGTGGATAAAGATGAGCTAAAAGCTGTAGTGGGAGCAAATCCATCTCCACCTACAAATGAGTTAGCAGCAAGGTTTGATGTTACTATTCCAACAATATTGGACCATTTGAAACAAATCTGCAAGGTAAAGAAGCTGGATAGATGGGTTCTGCGTGAATTCAACAAGTGTCAGGAGAGAAATCGTCTTGAAGCTTGCCTTTCTTTGCTGTCACAGCATAAAGGCGAACCGTTTCTACACTGTATTGTTACATGTGATGAAAAATGGATTCTTTTTGACAATCGCAGTGTTTGGCACAATGGTTAGATAAAGATGAAGTTCTAAAACCGAGTATTCATCAGAAAAAGTTACTGGTGTCTGTTTGGTGGTCCAGCGCTGGTATTCTCCACCACAGCTTCATGAAACCTGGTCAGTCAATTACAGCTGATGTCTACTGCAACCAGTTGGAAGAAATGATGAGGATGCTTGTGATTAAGCAGCCAAGATTGATCAACAGAGACAGGCCAATCCTCTTGCAAGACCACATGTCACAAAAAGCAACGCTGCTCAAACTACAGAAGCTGGACTTGGAAACTCTCTGTCATCCACCATATTCACCAGACCTTGCACCAACTGACTACCACTTCTTCCAGGCTTTGGACCACTTCTTGCAAGGAGAAATATTCAATTCTCAACAAGCTGTGGAAAACACCTTTTGTGATTTCATCACCACTTGCTCTCCAGGCTTCTTCACTGCTGGCATAAACAAGCTACCGTTAAGATGGCAAAACTACCGATAGCTTAGGTGCATACTTAGATTAATTATACTACTTCTTGTTTGAGATATAATAAATTAAACTTTTGATTTGAAATCAGACATTTTATATTTAATGACCTAATACAAAAATACTGTGTGCTTATTGTGGTGGTAACAGTAAGAAATATAGATTAGCACATGGGAGAAAATAAAAATTACCTTTGAGAAATAGCCAGCATCACCATGCCAGGAAACAGCCTCACGCTCTCATTGTGCGCCTGTGGACCGTTTGTATATCTTGTCTAGAGATGTGTCTACTCAAACCCATCGTCCATTTCTTAATTGGGCTGTCTTTTTATTAAGTTATAATAATTCTTTATAGAGTGTGATACAAATCCCTTATCAGACATGACTTACAAATATTTTCTCCCACTCTGTGGATTGTCTTTTCACTAACTTAATGGTATCCTTAGCTGCACAGTCTTTAGCTTTGAGGAAGTCTCATTTATCTATTTTTTCCCTTGTCACTTGTGCTTTTGATGTCGTATCTAAGAAACCATCACCTAACCCAAGGTCGTGAGGTTACTGCTGTGTTTTCTTCTTAGAGTGTTAAAGTTTTAGCTCTTACATTTAGGTCTATATGTTAGCGTCCTAAGGCTTATGTAACAAATTTAACACAAATCTAGTGGCTTAAAACAACAAATTTATTATCTTACACTTTTGGAGATCAGAAGTCCAAAATGGGTCCCACTAGGCTACACTGATGGTGTTTGTTTCTTCCGGGGTCCCTAGGGAAGAATGTCTGCTTGCCCATTCCGGCTTCTCGAGGCCGCCCGCGTCTCTTGGCTCATGGCTCCCGTGCATCTTCAGAGCCAGCAATGGCAGGCTGAGTTTACTCTCGTCAAATCACTCCAACCTCCTCCTCTGCCTTGCTCTTCCACCTTTAAATACCCTTATGATTAACTGTGCCTAAGATAACCTCCCCAAAGTCATCTGCTCAGCCATGTTAATTCTATATGCTACCTTAATTCCCCTTTGCCATGTAACGCAACATTTTTTCACAAATTTCAGGGATTAGGACATGGACGTCTTGCAGGGCAGGGATTATTCTGCCTACCACAGTCTATGATTTATCTTTTCAATCCATAAATAAAAATTGTATATGTTTTTGGTGTACCACATGATGTTTTGATACAGGTCTACATTGCGGAATGGCTAAGTCAAGCTAATTAACAAATGTATTGTTTCACGTACTTATCTTTTTGTGGTGAGAACACTTAAAATCTACTCTCTTTGCAATTTTCAAGTATACGATATATTCTTATTAACTATCATCACCGTGATGTAGACTCTGTGATGCATTTTGGGCTCATTTTTGAGTGTGGTGTGAGGTAGGGGTCCAACTTCATTCTTTTCATGTGGATATCCACTCATCCCCGCACCATTTGTTGTAAAGATTGTTCTTCCCTCATTTATGTGGCCTACTTTTGCCTTAAAACATAACATCGAAATGTGCCAATATCGATAAATATATGACATGGTCACTTTAAATGATTGGCTAAGATTTCACTTTCTGGGTATAGCATAGCGTACTTAGGAAGCCCCCTGTGGTTGATAGTGAGTACAACCTTTCACTGTTAAAACTGTCTTTATCTGGTTTATGACTTTTGTGTTTTTCAAAATATATTATGCACATGAGCCCTTTTCTGTTATACAAGGTACATGTTGAAAATTGTCTTGGAAGCCATTCACTTCTTCCCACCATCCCGGTTTAAGCTGTCGTCCCTTTTCCTGGGGACCACAGCCACAGTCTTCTAACTGATCTCCCGGCTTCCACTCTTGCCTCCTTCTGGTCCTCGCTCCACACAACATAAGTGGCCTTCGCAGAATGCAAATCTGGTCTGTAACTTCTGCCCCTGCCTTAAAATAGATTCCCATGAGGAAAGAGACAGAACTCTTCACCACGGCCCCTCTCATTGTCTTCAGCCCTGGCCAATACTGCCTCCCTCTTGCCGGCCTCTATCCCACCACACCTGCTTCCACTCAGGTCTTCATGAAAGCCACTGTCACTCCTCTCTCAAGCAGTCCCCCTAATGGGGACAAACCTCTTATCACCGCGTGTCTTGCAGTTCTTTTCACATTGCAATTTTAAATGTGGCTGTTGGGTTTCATTAATGTTGGCATCGTACGCCAGACAATAAGCTCCCGAATGCTAGGAACTGAGTCTGCTTTTGCTCATTGCTGTGTTTCCAGGTTCCAGCAGACGATAGGTGCTGATATTTTGAGCAAATGAGTAAGTAAAATGCATTTTCTACTGTGTATTTGACTTCTAATTCTGTTCATGGTATTTTTGACTTATGGAATTTAACAAATATATACAAATACATAAATCCTGTCTTTTATGATTTCTGCCTTTGTTATAGCTGTGCTTAAACATCCTTCCCCACTCCAAGAATATAGAAACATTGACACTGTTTTCCTACTTCTGTTGTTTGCTTAAAACCTTTAATCCACCTGCACTTTATTTTGTCATTGGTATAAATTCAGGAAATAACTTTACTTCTCAAATGGTTAGTCATATTCCCAGTCCTTTTCCGTCCTTTCCTTGCTGATTCGAAGTGACTTATTGATTGCATACCAAATCTTTTTACATGCCTAGTTAGGTAACTGATCTGTCTGTTCCTTCACCCGTCATATTTACCACTGTTTTAATTACTATAGCTTCACGATGTATTTTAATATCTGACAGCCACATTTTGTAAGAAAATAGGATTTTAGAAAATAATACTTTAAGTTTACACAATTTGGATTAAGGTTTACTAGACAGAGAATTACTGTTTAAAGGCACGGTTCCGAAGCAAGCAGGCATCCGCAGAGCTTGTTAGAACACAAATCGGTGGGCTCCACCCCCAGCGCTTCTGATTCAGCAAGTCTAGGGCAAGGCCCAAGTATTTGCCTTTTTAAACAAGTTCCCTAACGCTGCTGATCCTGTGACCACAATTTGAGAATCTCTGCCTCAGAACTTGAAGTAATACTTGAAATGAATACTTGAAGTACTTGAAATAAAGGATATGGTCAACATGAGGATGGTCCTGATGCATTCTCTGAATTAATCTCCCTGCATGGTCCCAGGATTAGGACGAGCCTGCTGTGTGTTTTTTGTGAGCATCTCCCTGACAGTGTCTCTGGCACTGCTCTTGGCTCTACTCCAAAGCCCTGAGCCCAGCTGACCAAGTAGCATAGCCCTCCTTTCTGTGAGCCCACAAGGTGCTCAGCCTCCCTGCATGGCTGCCCCGCCGGTTACAGGTGTCCACGCAGCCAGGTTGCGGCCCCTTTCACGCAGGATCCAGAGAAAGGTACGATGCAGTGACTTCCTCTATTATAGATTCTCATGATTGTCCTTGTCTTTAAGGGGAATGGGGAGCAGTCACTTGAACGGCAGAGTAGAACCCTTCTTTGCTTTCCTCATTCCCCACCTCAGTGGCTATTTGATGGCCCCTCGGTTCACACAATGGGAGAGTTAATCACTGACATCCGCTTCTGCTTCTGCTGTCCTGGGTGGCCGCTCCCTGACTGACACCCAGATGCTTTCTTGATACTTTCCCCACTTATTCCACACAATGTAAGCAGATTCAAAGAAACAGTTCAAACTAACAGTTTAGCCATACGGTATATACCCCTGTGGAGAAGGCTGCATCTTCCTTCTTCTGTTAGAAAGCAATAGACACTCTGTGCAGGAAATAAAACAGCCTTAGAGGTGATATCTGCTGTGGGTAGACTCTCCTTTGTTAGTAAGACAGAAGTACATAATTATATTTTACATGAACTGTGTGGTTTTAGGCTTCATACATTCATTTTTCCTATTTTTTGATACATTTCCCCCATTCACTTATATTTTCCCTTTCCAGTTCACCCAAAAGTTAGGTTGAAAATGACTTGAATTTCCTGGAGGAATATACCTCCTGCGAGTTTCCCCTCTCCACTGTCCCCTTCCTGGTATCTGAGATGAGCCGTTAGAAGATCTTTCCTCCCACCATAAGCAGGGGAGAGTTTCCTGCAAGAGCCACCTTTGCTTCCATTCCCTTATTTGGCACGCACTGAACAAAGCCATCTACGTGCTGAATCTTGGGGACGCAGAGAGAAAGACATATCTGTCGCAAAGGGCTCACTCTCTGTTGGTGAAGACAGGTATATTAGTTAATAGTTACAACACAGCACGATAATTATTACCCTGGAGGTAATCAGGGGATACCTGGGGACAGATGCCACACACTGTCCTCAGCTGGACGGGGGCCTGACGAGTGTAACTCCTAGAATAGGTGACACGTGAATCATTGGGAGGGAAGAGGATTTATGTGTGTGTTCATTTATTTCTATTCTTAACTATTATCTTACTGTTATTTCATTCTTATTTACATTTTGAATAGCAATGCATTCACATGTTTGACAATTCAGTAAGCATGAAAGAGGCTGTAGAACTGCTGTCCAATAGAAATATGGTGCGACTGAAGATTTTTCTAGTAGCCACATTAACAAAAGGAAAATGAAACAAAATTAATTTTAGTACTATATTTTATTTAACCAACATATTAAAAATATTATCATCTCAACATCTAATCAGCACAAAAACATATTAATGAGATGTTTTACATTTTTTTTGTACCAAGTCTTCAAATTGGTACAAAGCATACTTTATGCGTACAACATATTGCAGTTTGGAGTAGCCACATTTCAAGTGCTCAGTATCTACATGTGGCTACTGTATGAGACAGTGCAGATGTCTAGTAAGAAATTTCCCTCATTCCTGCCCTGAAGCTACTCAGACCCCCTCCCTAGAGGTAGCCATTGTCCGTAGCCTCAAGTGTGTTCTTCCATAGATCATTAATGTAGATCCAAGCAATTACAAACATGTATATGCAAATAATAGGACAGTAATCACACTGCTATGCATCTTACTTTTTTCACTTAACAGTAAATCTTGGAGATGTTTTATATCATTACATAGGAAGAAATCTCAATTGTTTTCTTTTTTATGGCTGCAGAGTATCTCATTTTATTTATGTCAAAATTATTTGTTTAGTCCTTATTGGTGGGTATTTAGGAAATTTCTAATATTTGGTGCTTATAAACAATTTGAGCTAGGTTTTCAGAGGCAAAGAGCAACAGGAGCTAGCTCAGTGAGAATGGGAGACAAAGGGAGGACATGCCATGAAAGAAGTCATGGAACACAGGACACATGGTAGTTTGGGTAGTTTCTTACGGCTTAAGATGGCTGGAGAGTGGAGTGTGTATGAACAGACGACCAGGGGAAGAGGCTGGAAGGTCAGGAAGAGACCAGATTGCAAACGGTCCTGTGACTGTCATATTAAAGAGTTTGGACTTTATCCCTAAGGGAGAGCCATCAAAAGATTTTAAGAAGCAGGAGGTATATAAAATGATTGAGTTAATAAATAAATGGGAGAGAAGGGACAAATCTTCCATACTGATGAATTCTGATTAATATCAAAATAAATGTAGACAGCATGAAGGAAACAGAAAATCACCATTAAAATATCATAATAATAATTGCCGCAGGCAAGATCTACAGATGAATATTAAAATTAATGGGTGAACCTTTAAGGAGAAATAGGATATTTGCATGGCCTGAAAGTATCTGCCCCCAAATATTTATTAATTGCTGTGATGGTTTTAATATATGTCCAAATATTCTTTGATACTCCCCCTCTTAGAAGTGGAGCTTAATTCCACTGGACTTACTGACTCATTTCTAACGAATAGGGTATGGAAAAGGAAAAGGAAAAACAGTAAGTTTACAGTGGAGAAACCTGGCAGACACCACCTTGACAAAACTAACATCATCTGTGATAAGTCATGTTGATAGAGTACACCCCTGACAGACGTGATGAGAAGGGCATTTCACATCTATGATGCTCTTCCCAAAACCCATTAACCCCTGTCTAATCATGAACAAGCCCCAGACAAATACAAATTGGGGGACAATCTAAAAAATACCTGGCCAGTAATCTGCAAGAGTATCAAGGTCATGAAAAACAAAGAAAGGCTCAGAAACTGTCATAGACCAGGAGAGACTGAAGAGAGGTGATGACTAAATGTAATTGTGGTATCTGGACTGGGTCCTGGAATAGGAAAAGGGCATTTTGAAGAAAAACTGGGGAAATTGGAATAAAGTCTGTAGTTCAGTTAATATTATGGTACCAACGTCAAGTTCTTAGTTTTCATAAATGCACCGTAGTTATTTAAGATGGTAACATTAGAAGGACCTGGGGGAACATATGTCATGACATTCTGTGCTGTCTTTGCAACTATCCTGTAAACATAAAATTATTTTAAAATAAAAAGTTTTTAAAAATCAGGGGAGTGACATGATTAGACTCACATTTTAGAAGAATCCCAGTGGTTGCCCCGGGGAAGAAGGCTGGGAGGAGAAAAGACCAGAGCAAGAAGGTTGCTACAAAAAGTCCCGAAGAGATGGTGGAGGGCTGGGCGGAAGCAGGGGCAGCAGGAATCTGGGGCCACCGACCTGCTGGCTGCTGGAGAGATCTCTGGAAGGAAACTCAGTCGGACCTGCTGGTGGTTTGGATGAGAAAGTGCGGGAGTAGGAGGATCCAAGATAACACTCTGTTTGCAGCCCTATGTGGGTAATGGTGTTATTCGCTGAGATGGAGGAAACAGGAGGACGAGCAGGGTTCAGGGAAACATCAGCTCACTCTTAGACCTGTTGAGATTGGAGTGCATTTGAGGACTCCAGTGTCCAGTGGGCAACGGGATGTATGGGCCTGCAGGTCAGCAGGTAGACCTGGCTAAGATAGTTGTGGAGAGTCATGGGTAAGTGGTGGCTGAGGCCAGTGAAATGATGAGATGGCTCAAGGAGAGAAGGAAGGGCCTAGAACATAAGAATTTAGGAGCTAGACCCAGGACATGGCAAGGAGTCTGGATCAAGTGCAGAGAGGTCGTGGCAACACAATGCTGTCATTAAGAGCTGGGCTCTGGAGGCAGGCTGCTGGGGCCAGAATATTGGCTTTGCCACCTATCTATTGTGTGACATGGTGCAAGTTATTTAGCCTAATATGGCTGTTGTCAAGATTATATGAGATATGATCTGAAGAGTTCTTACTTTTAATACTTTTAATAATACTGGCTTCATAATACTTACAGAATATTGGTTAATCAAAGGCAAAGGACATCTGGAGAGTGGCACTTTGGAAACTATGGGAAGAGAGCAGTTCAAAAAGGAGAATATACATTTCATACCCATTAAGGTGGCTGTTGTCAAAAAAGTGAAAAATAATAAGTGTTGGTGAGGATGTAGAGAAATTAAACTTTCATGCATTGCTGGTAAGAATGTAAAATGGTGCAGCCACTGTGGAAAACAGTTTGGTGGCTCCTCAAAAAGTGAAACATAGAATTAGCATATGATCCAGCAATTCCACTCCTAGATATGTATCCAAAAGAATCGAAAGCAGGGATTCAAACAGATACTTATACACTGGTGTTCGTAGCAGCGTTATTCATAATAGCCAAAGGCAGAAACAATCCAAACGTCCATCAACAGATGAATGGATAAACAAGATGTGGTATATCCATACAATAGAATATTATTCAACTTAAAAAGGAATGAAATTTTGATACATGCTGCAGCATGGAAGAACCTTGAAGACATTATGCAACGTGAAATAAGTCAGACACAAAAGGACAAATAGTGTCTTATTCCACTTACATCAAGTCCTCAGAATAGGCAAACTTATACAGACAGAAAGTAAAATAGGGGTTGCCAGAGGTTGGGAGGAGGGGTAAATGGAGAGTTATTGTTTAATGGACACAAGAGTTTCTGTTTAGGATGATGAAAACGTTCTGGAAGTGAATAGTGGTAATGGTTATATGACATTAATGCCCCTGAATTGTACTCTTAATAACGGTTAAAATGGTAAATTTTATGTTTTGTGTATTTTACCCCGGTTTTTTTTTTTTTTAAAGGAAGGCATGGTTAATGGTATAGAGAAGTAAAATAGGATAACTGCTGAAATATTAACTTTTGAATTTTGTGACACAGGGACCATTGGTGATATTTCCAGAGCCCTTGCAGTAGAGCAGAAGGGTCAAAAGGTTACAGTAGATCGCAGGATGATTGGAAAGTGTCTACACCAGGGGCTGGCATACTACGCCAAATCTGGCCTGCTGCCTGTTTTTATAAATAAAGTTTTACTGGAACACAGCCACGCCCATTCATGTGTGTGAAATCCATGGTTGTTTGTGCTATAATGGCAGAGTTGAGTAGTTGCCACAGAGACCATATGGTCTGTAAAACCGAAAATATTTATCATCCAGCCCTTTACAGAAAGTTTCCCAGCCCCTGGCTAGACAACATCCCTAGTCTTTTAAGAACTTCGGCTTTCTTAAATAATTCCTGTATTTCTGGTGAGGTTGTTGCGTAGATAACGGTGCCCCTTCAGTTAGGTCGCAGAACAGACCAAAGCTGAACAATACCAATGAATAAGAGGAGGAAGAGGAAGGTTAGGAGAGGGAAGAAATTCATTCCTTCTCCTCAGCATGCCTTCTTTCTCTTCCAGCCCTGGAAAAGGGGACTGAAACTCCCTCACCTTAATCCCCCACTCAAAAAAAACTCCCCACTAATAAAGTGTCATGTGACTGGTGATAATAAACCTTCTGAGATGGCTGCAAACTGCAGTTAGGTTTAAAGTTTCCTCATTAATGCAGGAAAATGCCCATAACCTGAGGCTTTTCAAGTGTTTATTAATTTACTTTCTGGGAGTGAGTGCTGATAATTTATTTCAGATCAAAGAGAAAGCCCGCGTCTTTAGTACTTGCTGTGTGCCAAGAACCATGCCAAGTGCTGTGCCTAGGTGACCTCGCTGATAGTGGTGATAACCACGGGATGGCATTGCCCATCACAGGAGGGCGGCTGGGCTCGCTGGGGTTAAATACTCACCCAGACACCCACACGGAGACGGAAGTAGAACTGGGGTTTGAACTGACACCCGCCTGACTCCAGAACTCCAGGCTATTCCCACCGCACCATGCAGTCATCCTATCCTCTGTGGCCACCAGCAGCCTGGCAGTGGTTCCTTGTGCCCATTCTAGGACAAATCCAGTACTTAGTGAGTTCTCAACCCCTTTTAAGCCATGATCCCTACTATTTCAGAATATGAATTGACCACTTCAGTTGTGTCTCCAGTTGACTGTGGGGTTTAGCAAGACCCTTCCCCCGCCCGCTCCCCTGCTCCCTGCCCGCAAACCCCACTTTGATGGTCAATCTGAGTCTACCCACAGGTAACTCGTATTTCTTTAAAACCGTCCTGCATTTGGATGCACTGCCAGCACTAACACCGGGGATTCACTTGTTTCCACTTATTTTCACACCGTCTGCAGTAATTACTGAAGCTCCGGGTTAGGCACAGTGACCCATGGATGCAGCGAGAGGGGGATGCAGTGGCTTCCCCAGTTCCCATCCACTTATGTCCACACATACCACTGGTGCACAAACACACAGCATCCTTGTGACTGCTTTCCCCTTTGGGCTTGATAACTCAGCCTTCGACTCCCTGGACTTCTGCAACCATCAAATCAGATCTAAAAGGGAACTCAGAGGTCATCTGCCCAACCCTGGATTACACCAGTGAGAAAATCAACCACAGCCCAGAGAGGGAAAATTGTCCAGCATGCACGGCTTGTCGGCCCCCAATCCTGGCCTAGGAGGGCCCCGGCTCTCCCAGCTCCCAGCCTGGAGCTCATCCTGCGGCAGTTCCCTGCCTCCTGCCTGCCTCAGTGGATGAGGTAGGGGCTGTCCCCCTGCGTGTGGAGAGCTTGCCTCCGAGCCCTTTTCATGAATGAGACCAGATGCAGAACTCCGCATTGATCACTTCTGTCCCTCCCCTTTCTGCTTTCTGTTAAAGGCAGCCCCCCAGCTCCCAGCTGGCTCCTGTCCCCTCCCCCAGCTGGGAGAAGTTATTACATGAAGAGATCAGCTTACCAGTTTTTCTTCAGAGCAGAGGCTGAGCTCGGAGCGCGGGCAGTACAGTGAGGGAGAGCCCGGGGAGCCAGCGCGGTGCCTCGCGGAACTCCAGGGCTGCAGTCCCGAGGCACAAGTGCATCTGCTAGCTGTTAGTACTTGGCAGACGGAGCGCCGCTCCAGGGCAGTTCTGACTTTGGGTAATAATGTTTGTCAGCTACCTGATATTAACATTGCTCCACGTTCAAACGGCAATGTTAGCAAGACCTGGGGGAGAGGTAAGCCAAATAAAATTTCTCGTCAGAAGTTGTATGTTTGTCAGCATTATATTTCCTCTTCTATCTACCAAGAGAGATCAGGGAATGGGCTTTTATGGTGTGCAAAGAGTATTGCTTTATATTACTTTTCTAGGCTTGTCTTGCCTTTTCTTGTATGAAGACTTCTTTCCTTCTTGAAGAATCCTGTAATTTATGAAATATCGTTCTGAGCCTGTCTGTTCAGTTGCCACACTGGGAAGTTGGTGGGCCTTGGTGACAGATGCCTGTAGCATGCACGTTTCTCCTGCCATTGCAGGGGGAAAAAAATGTGTCATGTCAGATTCCAATAGGGACTATTACCTTTTGAGGTTTTTCTCCAATGAGGCACAGAGAATATGCATGCTAAGGGAGTTGCTTTTCTTTCTTGCTTTTGTACCATTTCTCCTTTTTTGCTTTGATGTACTTGGGAAAATCTGTACTTAACTTTCTGTGGTAGGTTCGAAGAGAGATAATGATATGCAACAGGGCTAGGAGTGTGCCCAGACTGACCATAGGTGGGAGGCATGTTTTAAGCCCATTAAGATGATTTATTCTTATGGGTTTAGCTCATATGATTGCTGGGTACATTTTTGAACATCATTGATACCTCTCAGAGCCAGTTTTTTGTTTTTTTGTTTTTTGTTTTTTTGAGACAGAGTCTCACTCTGTTGCCCAGGCTAGAGTGCTGTGGCGTCAGCCTAGCTCACAGCAACCTCAAACTCCTGGGCTCAAGCAATCCTTCTGCCTCAGCCTCCCGAGTAGCTGGGACTACAGGCATGCACCACCATGCCCGGCTAATTTTTTCTATATATTTTTAGTTGTCCGATTAATTTCTTTGTATTTTTAGTAGAGACAGGGTCTCGCTGTTGCTCAGGCTCATCTCGAACTCCTGAGCTCAAACCATCCTCCTGCCTCGGCCTCCCAGAGTGCTAGGATTACAGGCGTGAGCCACCGCACCCAGCCTCAGAACCAGTTTTTGATGCAGGCAAAGAGACTGGAGGGATGATCGTCCGGCCGGAGAGGGAAGCATCTTTGTGATCCACCCTCACCTGCAAACAAGCCTGCAACAAATTCCCCTCCTCCTCTCTTCTCACTCAGGACCCTGATGCCTGAGTCATGAAAGGACAGCCTTTCTCCTGCATCCATCTGCCTTTTTGAAAAGCCAAGTGAAAACCGTATCTCCTAAAAAGGCCACAAGGCCACGTCACAGCTCTGCCTTTTGTTAGCCTTGTCAGGGACCAAGCAGGCTCTGAAAGCCTAATGTAATTACTTTCCCTTTTCTAAGAAGAGTGGAAGTGAGAGAGCTCCCAAGCCCACACTGCAAGGCTAGCTGCAGTTTCAGCGGGCTTGTTGCTCTGTTCAGAATAAACGTGCAGCCCAGAGGTGGGCAGCAACGGGTTATTTGTTGTATGCTTTTCGCCTGTTAGTTACCATGTCCTCTGCTCTGTAGGTGTTTTCTGGGTCTGTGGGGGGATCAAGCTCTTGAATGGGAGCTGGAGGAACTGAATGGGTAAGTGATGCTGGAAACTGAAAGCAGAGCATTGCCCTCTAGTTGTAGTTGAAGTTCACAACTTCCCTGTTGATTTTTACTGTGTAGAGTAAATGACAAATGGGCTGGCCTAACTCAGCCTGGAGCACTTAAGCAGGCAAGAGGAGAGCTCATATGGAAAATATTTCTATCACTGCTGCATGCACATATGGTCTGGGGAGACCTCCGGACCAAGCAAATCACTGCGCTCCAGCAGCCTCGGTGGCATGCCAGTTGCCCTTATTAACAGCAAGGCGAAGGGTGGGCTTCAGTTACCTGCACGCAGCTGGCTCGTGGGGAAGGCCACTCCGGAATGCATGTGCCCTGAGCCTTGTGTCACATGTGGAGAGACGAACAGCTCTGCTTCACCTGACAATCAGCAAAGCAGATGAGAAATGAAAGGGATTACCCAAATCCAAATCTTGATGCTGTTCAGACAGTGCTGGGCACTTGGGAGAGAAAGGCAGAGCTTTTGTCTTTGGAGTTAAAGCTTGTGTACTTAACATGAATAGCATGAAAACCCAATCGGAGGTGGAGAGATGCCTGCCCTCCCGCCCCTTTGTTCCACTCTTCTGTGCTAAATAAAGATCCTCCTGTGCTTTCTCTTCTCTTTCTTGCTTTCACCCAGTGTGCGTGCTCGTGTGCGTGTTTCCGTGCCCTTGGCCCCACAATGCCTGTGCTCCCAGGAAATTGTACAATTAGGATTCCTTTCCCCTTGTTGGAAATGAAATGATGAGGAAGGAACGTGAGTATGAGTAGCCTCCCTCCCTCCGTAAAAAGAATGTCGTTTATATAGAGCTGTGAAGAATGTGGCATTTATTTATAAGAGCCTCTTTTTTTTTTTTATTTTCGCGTTACTAAACTTACCCATAAACATGTGGCGTCGTCCCTAAGTCACTAAGATTTTCTTTTTCTCTGCCAGCTGGTTTTCTGGCAGGTTTTAATTATCTTCCCTTTGGATGTTCCTAAAAACACATGAGGAAAAGGAAGGGGAAGAAAGCGTCGTACACCTAGGGGTCCTTGGTAGGCTGTGTTCTCAGCGTGGGGCTGGAAGCCAAGCGGCAAACTTCTGGGTAGCAGTTTACAGAGTCTGTTTCTGGGGTGTGAGGTCCATCCAGATAAGCAGGGGCTGGCAGGTGGTGGGAGGAGGGGTGTGAAGTGAAGCAAGCCTTGTTTGGCGTCCTGTTGCTGGCACTGTCAGCATTGGTGACTGTTGTCCAAGGACAGAACAACCTGATGTGGTGTCAGTGCATAGGTTTGAGGACAGAAACAAAGAAGAACTGTTCCTTCTTTCATTTTCTGGTTGCCAGAGCATTAAACCAAGAACATCAATGCCACTAGAATGCCTTTGCCCTTGTCAAGGTTAGGGTAGCAACCATGTACATTTGTGCAGATTAGTACATCCCCTAAAAGACTGCAAAGGACTTTTAGAAGTTAGGCTGGACTTTTGGTGCATTTGTCCGCATGGGGAGTGTGCCAGGATGTGGTTTATCTGCAGCGCGTAGCAGCGTGGCGTGCGGGAGGGGCCGGGTTTGGGAGTGGGAGGCTTACCTTTTCTTTCCTGCACTTGGACTTACCTCCCTAGATAAGACCAAGAAGACACTGTTATACGTAAGGAGGGGAAGGCAACTAGAAATCTATTAGATTCCGTATTTGTGGGGAGATAAATTCCTAGAAGTGGGTCAAAAAGATATTTAATTTTGATGGCACAGTATGGCAAAACCTGTCAAGATTAAAAATAAATATCTTGGCTGCTAACAGAGACAGGTTTTATTTTTGTGGTGATGAAAATGTTTTGGAATTAGTGGTGATGGTTGCATGATTTTGTGACTTTACTGAAAACCATTGAACATATCCTTTAAAAGAACAAATTTTATGGTGTCTAAGTTATATCTCAATTTTTATATTACAAATAAATAAGTAATAAATATCTTTTTGACCCAGGCTTTTCATTGCTAAGACTTTATCACATCTACTCCGAGTATGTAAAATGCTCTATAAGCCACTTGTCATAATTAGGCTGTTCCCAACTTGACCACCAGGCCATGTTGCTAGGTAAGTAAAGCAAGTTGCAGAACAGTGTGTATGAAAGGCTACCGTCATGTAAAACGTGTTAACGTGGTTGTCTATCCTCTCTGGAAGGATATAACAGAAGATGGGGACATATAGGGTATCTGGGGGAGGAGGGAGGGTGAGAGAGGAATTAAGTTTCACTATACACTTTTGGTGCCTTTTAAGTTGTGTACAGTAAGCATACCTTGTCTAGTAAAAATAATAAATCACTTTGAAATAAATAAGTGACATAGCGGATAACATCCCAGCAGGGGTTATTCGTGCGTGGCACGTGCTGAGGTGAACGTACGTGAGTTAGCAGCTACCACAATAAAGCGCAGCTCGACGAAGTGATTCCTCAGGGGCGAAAACGAAGTTCTGTAGGTGGTTCCTTCACTCATTTAACACCTACTTACGGCCCCTCTGGGTTTTTTTTTTTTTTTTCCATTTTAAAAATGAGGATCGTGATAGTAGCTACCTGAAGGGTGGTTGGAAGGATTCAATGCAATATTATGTGTAGGCTCAAGCACACAGTAAACGGCAGTTATCGACTATTGCTACAATTACCATTGCAAACGCTACCAGGTGTGCCAACCCTGTGCTGAAAAAAGAAAGGTGAAAAATGAAATCTTTGTCTTTGATGAGCTTGCACTCTAAAATGGGCACAGAATGCAGACGGTTAATGATCATCAATAGAAACTCTCTTTAATGGCGAGGGCAGAGGCAAGGGAGTACTGGAAACTGAAGAAAGTTCCACAGACAGTGTCACAGTTGAACTGGGACTTGAAGGGTTGTGTGTTGGGGGCCTTCAAGACAACCCCGGGCTCGGTGCTCTGCAGCGACTCAACATATCTCGGCTCTCACAGCTGTGATTGTAACAGTGAAAGGATCCAGAGCACACTCACAAAGGGGGAAGAGTCGTGGGGTAAAGTCTGGGGAAAACCAGAGAGATGCTCCCAAGGCTCTTCTCCCAGGGGAGGCTCACGGATGCACTTAACTCCCCGAGCAATGAGTTATGACGACACGTGAAATGTTGCCATCCAGGTGGCTTGTTAGAATCTCAGCACCTAGGCTCTTCATGGGGCTGACCACACAGGCCCCCCTCTGCCTGCAGGTACCACAGTCCCAGACTCCCAGAAAGAAGGCGGGTATCAGCACAAACCCTATCGTGTGCACAGCACAGGCATAGTGAGCCACCCTCCTCAGCTCCGGGAATGGTGGGAAACCTCCCCAAACCCAAGATGCCAGCTGCCAGCCAAAGGCCAACCTTGTAAGCAGATCTTTTAAAGGGGAGTGGTCAGGTCTGCTCTATTAACTCTTTTCTGATAGATGGATGGGCAAGCACTTTAAGAGGAAAAAAAGAGGGAGGGAGGACATTCCAGGCAGAGGGAGAACATCTGTAGTGCCCCAGAAATAAGAAAGGACAGGGCAGTTCTGAAAACAATGCATAGTTCGGATTACAGAAGCATACATCGTGAGGGGGTGTAGCTGAGATTTGACAGTCAGCTGCATCCTGAGGGCTGGAGTTTTTCTCTGAGCCTTTGAAAGTTCCAGGAATTCCAGATCTACAGTCATTTTATGACATGTCATTTAGGTCACCATCGCAGGACGTTTTCTTGTTCATAGATTATTGAAATTTTTTCCTAAGGAGTAAATCAAATTAGACAATAAATATAGAGCTGTTTTGTAAGCAGTGAGAGCCTTGTAGAAAGCTAGTTATCGCTATTAGTCCCCAGGGTACTATTTGTGACAAATAGAAATGAAGGACCGATGTAATGACCTTAATAGCTGATTTTTGGTGCACAGTTTTCAGTGGCTCCACCTTTCTTTCTTTTTCTGACATGTAAAGTAAAAAACCAACTGCATGGAACTCACTCGATAACGCAAGACCCAAATTTGAGGCTTGGGTCAATCACTTCTAGTCATTGTGACTTTTGACATTTAAAAAATTTTTAAATTATAAAAGCTGTAAAAACAAATTTAAGCAATAAACAAATATAGAGAATACCCCCACTTGCCCCCTGACTTTCTTCCCTCCCCAGATGAAATCAGTGTCAGCAATTTGGCATCTGTCCTTCTAATCCATTACTGTACATTTATAAACAAAAGGGGGTGTGCACATGTGTGAATGCCTGTGAGTTTATGTGTGTGTATGCCTGCAACTTACAAATAATAGCAGGGGTTTTCCTTCTTTTCTGGTACCTGTGCCTTTTGTTGCCACTTGTCTTACTGTAATTACTAGGACTTCCAGAATACAGTGTTGAAGCAGAGAAATGAATGTGAACATTGTTGTCTTCCAGGCTTAAATGGGAATGCTTCCAATAATTCATCACTAAGTGTAATACCTCTCAGATATTTCAGGATAAATAAATTTTATCAAGTTATAATAAGTTCCTTTCTAAGTTTTTATCAGGCACGGTCGTTGAATTTTATCAGACGCTTGCCTTCATCAGAATGCTCATGAGTTTTCTCCTTTAATTTACTTATATAAGTGAATTATATTATGGATTCTTAATGTTGGACTATCTTTGCAAACTTGGAATTAACTTTCTTAATCATGGTGATTTATTCATTAAGTTTGGTACTGATTTGATTTCTAAATATTTTATTTAAAATTTTTTCTTCTTTTTGAATAAGTATTATTGGCTCTTGGCTATCTTTTATTGTATTAGACCAGGGTTTGGATAGTTTTGTAAAATCAATTCAAAAATCATTTTCTTTCTTTTTTTTTTTTGTATGCTTTGAAACACTTTAAACACAACAGAGGAATTAGCTTTTTCTTGAAGGTTTGTCGAACTCAGTCGTAAAACCATCTGTCTCTTTGTTGGAGGGATGGTCTTTGAATACTTTTTTTTGTTAATCATTTATTTGTTAAAAGAGGTATAATATTTAATATATGCAGGAGAATATATGTAATATATAAGCAAGTTATGAAGCCAAATAGTAAAACCAACACCACCCGACGAAAGAAATCAGACATTCCAATACTTCATGCTACTCTGTATGACCATCCTCCTCCCTTCTCTCCCCATTCATGCTGAATTTTACGGTTTTCCCTTCATTGCTCTTCTTTATAATATAATCACATGTGTATGTGTCTCTAAAGAACATATTGTTTGGTTTTGAGTTGTATAAACATGGTATCTTGATTTTTTTTTTTATTCAACATGATAATGCCTGTAGCTGCGGTTCATTCATTTTCACTACCACGTAGTATTCCACTACACGAATATATCATCTTTTTTTCCTGTTTATAGATAGTTGGGTTCTTTCCAGGTTTTTTTTCCTGTTACAAATAATGCAGCTATGAACATTTTGGAACACACTTCATCACATATATGTACAAGGATTCCTTTAGGGTGTATATCTGGGAGTTGAGCTGCTGGGTCATAGAGAATGTGTTTGTTTAACTCCACAAGATGATGTCAAATTGATTTCTGTAGCAGTTGTATCAGTTTTCATTTCCACTAGCACAGTATAAAAGTTCTCAATGATTTATCTCCTTTCCAATATTTGGCATTATCAGGTATGTTAATTTTTCCTGATATATTAGGTATACAATTGTATCAGTGTGCGTTTATTGACATTTCCGTGCTATAGGATAATTTGTATGTGTGTACAAACCATTCATGTTTCCTCTTCTGTGAAATGCCTGTTCATGTTTATTTCTGCTTTTAAATTTGTTCCTTTGGCCTGGCATGGTGACTCATGCCCGTAATCCCAGCACTTTGGGAGGCCAAGGCAGAAGGATTGCTTAATGCCAGGAATTCATGACCAGCCTGGGCAAAACAGTGAGATCCCTTCTCTACAGAAAATTTTTAAAAATAATTAGCTGGGTACAGTGACATGCGTTTGAGCCTGTGGTCCCAGCTAGTAGGGAAGCTAAGGCAGGAGTATTGCTTGAGCCCAGGAGTTTGAGGTTACAGTGAGCCGTGACAGCGCCAGTGCACCCCAGCCTGGTGACAGATGTTGCAGAGCCCCTTTTCTCTTTCCTCACGTGGTTCATATGTGCCTTCTGTTTTATTGCCCATTCTTTCCAGAATCCTATTAATTTTATTAGTCTTCCTGAAAAATCAGCTTTTGGCTTTGTTCGGCCTCTGCATTGAAGCTTTGTTTTCTGTTCCGTTCAGTTCTGCTCTTATTTTTCCTTCCACTTTCTTCAGGTTTGTTCATTTAGTCATTTTTTAAACCTTATTAACTTTCAAAATATATGTTTAGCTCATTAATTTTTGGCCTTTCATCTGTTCTAAGTATTAAAGATCATAATTTTTTGTAATATCACTTTTGTTGCATCTCTTAAGCTATGATACATACTATTTTTATTATTATTCAGTTTTAAGTATTTTTAAAAATTGTCATTATGATACTTTCTCTGACCCATGCACTACTTAATTATGTTTTTTTAAAGTATGGAGGGTTCTGGTGTTTTTTTAAGCTCAAATTAATTTCTAACTTGATTATATTGTGGTCAGAGAATGTGGTATCCGTGATGCTAATTATTGGAGATTTGTTGAAACTTGCTTTATAGCTTAGTATCTGAACAGTCTTTGTCAACATTCCCAGTGTGTTTGAGAAAAATGGTTATTTTGGTGAACATTCTTGATAATTGGGTAGAGGAACTTTTGCATACAAGGGTGTAGATTAAGTTGTTCAGGTCGTCTATACCTGTCCTAATGTTTGTCTGCTCCATCTGTCAATATTTGAGAGAGAAATCTTTTTTTTTTTTTTTTTTTTTTTGAGACAGAGTCTCACTCTGTTGCTGGGGCTAGAGTGCCGTGGCGTCAGCTTAGCTCACAGCAACCTCAAACTCCTGGGCTCAAGCAATCCTACTGTCTCAGCCTCCCGAGTAGCTGGGACTACAGGCATGTGCCACCATGCCCGGCTAATTTTTTCTATATGTGTTTTTAGCTGTCCAATTAATTTTCTTTCTATTTTTGGTAGAGACGGGGTCTCGCTCTTGCTCAGGCTGATCTCGAACTCCTGAGCTCAGAACGATCCACCTGCCTCGGCCTCCCAGAGTGCTAGGATTACAGGCGTGAGCCACCGCGCCCGGCCTGA